>UCOH01000109.1:0-48290 GCA_900474275.1 Synergus japonicus
TATATATATATATATATATATATATTAATTAATATATAGTAATTAACATAAGAGCCAATTAATAAATATGGCCCGCGCCTAGGTTCAGCAAAAAATATTTATTATTACGAGCGTATTACGATATATAATTTAAATATTTTGTGCCGAGTTTTATGTATTTTTATATGTTTCTTATTAGAAAATGTCGTCTACATTTTATTTTGAATTGTTGCACAGATCAGGTCGTCCAGCAGCTACCCTGTTATAGTTACTTCTGCTTGTAACAAGTTTTTTTATCTACCTGCATTCTACAGGACTAGAAATCCGCAATTCTTTGAATGTTTAAACAAAATCTATCTTCTCTTCAAAAAAAGAACCAGTTTTCCGGAAATTAAACAGACATAAATAAATAAAAAAGGTCTTTCTAGACTATCATTTTAATTCTTTCTAATTTTCTCTGAATTATTTTCTAGCAATTTTTTTTTTATTTCAAGTAAGAACAGGGCTTGATTACAGAGGGGATTACAGAGTATTTTTAATTCTCTTGATTCTTTAATTCTTTGGATTTCACTTCAGTTATTTGGAATCCTTTTTTTTTTTTTGAAATGATGATTGGGGCCTCGAAAAATTGATCAGCCCTGAGTTTCGATTTGTCTCAATTCGTCTTGATCAGTCTTGATTCGTCTTTGCCTGAGAGCTAGCGCCAAAGTTGTGGCCATGGACGGAACTTCTGTTGCAACATTCCTACAACACGTCACAACATCAACAAAACCAGAAAACCTACGCGACGAAGCGAATGGAAGGCCGAAGGTTCGTAACGTAACCATCAAAATACTTCAGTCTATACCTAACTTTGGTACCCAACCATGAGATAAAAGTCTCTGTCGGTATTAGTGTGATGCCTGAAACTTATTTTCGTTAGTGCAAACAAAACCGCGTGCCATATATAGTAAAACTGAAATATAAAAAAATTTAAGAAGACTTTGTATCGTGAATCCTTATTTAAAAAAAAATGAATCTGTCTTATTTGCACAGCAATTACTATAAAAAAACACGGAATGCTCCATTTGAAGGATTTTTCAAATAATAAGTGAAAGTGCGATAAAATGGTTTATAAACATTTTATTTACAGTAGAAAAAAATGATAGAGTCGATAATGAATTAGTGATAGATCAAATATAAGAAGTGTGATTTCTAAGAAGATCGATTATGAAGATAATGTACAAATTGAAAGAAGGGAATAATCTTTCACTTGATTTAATCTACCTTGCGTCAACCAGGAATTGAAACATCGTATTTCTATTTGGTGAGTGAATGGTACATATTAAAAATAAATCAGTTGAATTATGCTTATTTATTAGGTCGCGGTCGTGCAATGGACCGAAAACGGATTTTTTTAAATTAAACTAATCTGGAGTACAATATTTATACTTGCTTCCTTAGGAAATAGAAGAAAAAAAAATCAGGGTTGGCGAATTATTTGCGAAAAAATATGACCGTGATTTTTTTTTAATTCCTGGATCATTTTATATAAGATCCAGGTTCTATTTTAAAATTGTACAGTTTTCAGCCCTTAATAAGAAATTAAAAAAGTAATTATAAAAGGAACATGAAACTTAATTTTTATTATGTTTTATAACAAATATTGTTAAAGTTAAATAATTAAAAAAATTTAAACAGTTGAACGTTGAGATTTGTCATTTTTGGAGATTTTCTTTTTTTTTATGAATACAATTTTCTAAGTTCTCAAATATTACAATAAATATATTAAATATATTACAATAAATTAACTATAAAATATAAAATATTAAGTTATTTTAAAAAGGACTAACAATTTCGTATTTTGCCGTATAACTTTCTCGTAGTTAAAGTTTATAAATGTTTCATTTATTCTTTAGAACTCTCATAAAATTTATGAAAGTAGATTTAATACTCTTTTATATTGCAGAGGAACAAGAAACTGAAATCATTTTAAAATGGAATGGCGTTTGAGACTCACAATAATATTGCAGATCATAGTAACGCATCATGCCTCAGAAGACTTTAGACACATTTCGTATGAAGGTAATATGCGTGATCTCGTGAAAAAAAAAGATATCATCATTGAGATAGTTTTAAGACAACATAACGTCTTAACATAATATCTTCTTATACATATCTCTACCAAAATAAAATAGTTATTAATTGGTGTGGCAAGGGTCAGACAAGATCATAGATCCCTAAAACACTTGTTTTATAATTTCAGATTTGGTCGAGAAAGGCAGATTATTTCAAGAAAATGGCGTTACGATGTATTCTCAATTATTATTTGACGTAGCAAGACAACAAGTTGTTGTTGGGGCGCGGTAAGTTGAGAAAATCATTGTTATTCCTCCTCTCGTTGAGTATGTGTATTTTGGTTTGAGTTTAAGATAAAAATGGATTTCCACGTGGCTTAGGTATGTTATATAGTAGAGACGCTAGGCTTTCTAGCTATTTCGGTCCTCGGGTTCGATTCTTGGATTGATACCAAAGGAGATAATTTTTTATGTATTTCTGACAAAGCTCTGGTGATCCCATATTACTAGCCCCATGTTGAGAGGTCCGTTACTTGTGAGCTATCTTGGGGAGGGTTGAAAACCGGAATAGAAAGTGTAAATTAGAAAGGGTACGTCCGAATTGGTTTAGAATTGATATAGATACAGAGATCTACAACAATCTTCGACAACGAGGCGTGTAAAAGAAGAGAAAAATGCGCACATGAAACTCACGATACCATACCTGGTTTTGTGTTCGTAAACGTATAAGAAAGATTGTTGGTAATTTATTGAAAAGTTATTTATTTAATTTGTTATAGAGATAATCTTTATCGATTGACATTACACTCGTTGACACAATTGGAACATGCAATATGGACTGCACCTCCAGAAAAAATATCAGTATGTCAGGATAAAGGACAGACGTCATCGGATTGTCATAATTTTATAAAAGTTTTATTGAGCAATGGGAAACGTCTATTCACGTGTGGTACTAATGCTTTTAGTCCGCAATGTACATGGCGAGAGGTAAATTTATTCACAATGATTGAAAGTTTTTAATAAAAAAAATGATAAACTTTTAGGATGCTTGTGAATAAATTATTTCTTACATATTGTTTCTTGGTTAAAGATAGAGAACATCAATAACGTAACTGATCGAGTATCGGGAGTAGCAATGTGTCCTTACTCACCTCACGCTAATGTCACTGCGATTTTGGCAAGAGGGTCATTCGGTGGATTATTCGCAGGAACTCCTACGGATTTTTCGGGCGCCGACTCAGCAATTTATAGGACCTTGGCCTTTCCGAATCTGAGAACACACCAATACGATTCCAAGTAAGTGGAATAACTAAAATAGATCGCATCTATCTGTGCTCTTTTGCGTGTGCGGTTGTACAAGTCTTAAAATATGTTTTTTTTAATCCTCACAAATAAGTGCAAAATATTAATTCTGATTGTTTCAGATGGTTGAACGATCCACAGTTCGTAGACAGCTTTGAAACAGAACACCACGTATTTTTCCTATTTCGTGAATCAGCAGTGGAATACATTAATTGTGGAAAGGTATTGATACCTTTAATTATTTTATATAAAGGACATGTTTCCTGATATGACTGAATTCTGTAATGCTAGAATCTTCCTGTATTAAAATAAAATTTTTGTTTGCAGAGAATATATTCTAGAATAGCGAGGGTTTGCAAGAATGATCCTGGCGGTCAGACACTAATGAGAGATACTTGGACAACATTCAGTAAAGCTCGATTAAACTGCTCTATACCAGGGGAATATCCATTTTATTACGATGAAATTCAGGGCGCAGTCTACCTTCCAGAAGAAGGGATTGTTTATGCCACGTTTACAACTCCTAGGTAAGCGACAATTTATTTAAAATCCCAAACAATAAATTATATTATTCTTCCATTTATCATGCAAGAACATTGGCCAAAAAATACAGTAAGTACATGAAGGTACTAACTAGCTTGTAGCCTTGAATAATTTAGATTGCTATGTGTAGCTTAATTTGAATGCTTTAATTTTTATTTCCAGTAATGCAATAGCTGGATCTGCAATTTGTGCTTTTAATATGAGTGCAATAATGGTGTCTTTTAATGGCCCTTATAAATATCAAGAGAACTCTGGCGCCACATGGGAAAGGAGATCTGCGTCCAATCATAATCGACAAAACTGTGGCCAACCGTCTGATAGTGCGGCACATCAAATCATGGATAACCAGAGGTACCAATTGATGGATGAAGCTGTGCAAAGTACTACTCTCAAGCCATTATATATTGCAACACTTGAAAGGTAACAAAAAACCATAAGCTTAACAATATCTATTCAAGCAAATAATTATAATAACGAGAGTTGAGCCACATTTTAATTTTTTTTTTTTGTTCAGACTCACACATATTGCTGTCGACATAACTCCAACAAAGGTTCATCGTAGCGTGACTGTGCTTTATGTCGCAACTACAACAGGACTTATTAAAAAAATTTCCGTTTTACCAAAAACACTGGAAGCATGTACTATAGAAGTTTGGGGACCCCTACCGTCACCTCCAATAATTCTTCAATTCCTTAAAGATACACAGAGTCTCTATGTTGGCATGAAGACAGGCCTACTTAGGTAGTATTTTTATTTAATATTATAATAAGTTGAATCATTGGGCAGAAGAGCGTTTTATGAACAGAGATCTTGATCACTCTTTAGAATATCTGCTGCTCAATGCCATCGACATCGGACACAACAAGCCTGTTTAAATGCACAAGAACCCTATTGTGGGTGGAATGAATTGTTAATGAAATGTGCACAAGCTCCTGGTCAGAATCCTGATGTAGGTCATTGGCATCAAGATGTCACAAAGTGCCCTGTATTAATGGATCCTGTGGAAGGTGGGTGGAGCAGTTGGAGTCCTTGGCATCCTTGCCAATATGAAACTGGAGACCTTGTTTCTGGAAATTCTCAATCTCATCACAATTCTCATGAAACAGAGGTAATATTCAGTCGAAATCAAATTATAGGCTTAAAAATAAACGGATATAGGACGGAATTTATGGTTCGAAATCAATGGACATTTAAATTATTTAATTTAGGGAATGAAAATGTACACGTTTCTTTTTTTTACGTTGTTCTACAGAGTAGAGTTCACAATAATTTTTTGTAACCACAGAATATGGATGGTTGCCAATGCCAAACCAGAGAATGCAATAATCCTCCACCGAAAAATGGTGGTACTCGTTGTGAGGGAGCAAAAGTTAAGGTGGCGAACTGTACCGTACATGGTGGCTGGACATCATGGTCCGCATGGTCTGCATGCTCCCAAACTTGCGGACTGGCAATGAAAACTCGTCGACGCACTTGCACGAATCCTGCCCCTGCGTTTGGAGGACGTATTTGTGTTGGTCATGATCACGATGAGAACGTTTGCATTGCACTACCACCTTGCGCTCAACCAACTAAATCAACATCACCACCACAGAATGGACAGTGGTCATCGTGGGGCCCATGGAATGCGTGTAACCGTGCCTGCAATGGAGGTAATTAAATGCCAGATATATTGGAATTTAGATTTAATTGCTCTCGATATACTGATTTCCTACAATTCCCACCGGCTGCATTCGGTTATTAGAGGGTTCAGGGACCGAGATTTACATAAGAGGACAGAAAGAGTGAGTCTTGATGGATAGGGGAGATCCTAGGAAGAGTTCTAATTGATAAGTGGAATCTCATGGGATAAAGGGAAATCTGAGGGTTGGGGGAATTTTCGAATTTCGAGGGAAGGAGCATATCCCTTTGGGATATGAGCATTTAAGAGGATAGGGGGATTCCTGTCGGATTGGATTGACGGATAGCTCCCGTAGGATAGCTGGAGATCCCGGGTTAGAAGTGAGATCCCGTCATAAAAGGCAATTGAATTTTTTACAGGTTTAAGAATTAGAAAAAGAACTTGTGACAATCCATCACCTAGAGAGGGAGGAGCTGTGTGCATCGGTTGCAATTTGCAGGTTCGTTTATCAAATAAATGTAGCATTTAAAATAATAATATCAATTTATTATTATTGATTATTTGTTGAAATGTATACAGATTGAGGACTGCAATACCCATGCTTGTACAGAAACAAAACGATATTCGAATTGGACTCCATGGTTGACATCAAACGTGACTGCACAAGGACTAGCACATACTGAAAAACGCTTCAGATTTAGTTGTCGTGTTCAATCTGATGATTCCACGAGTTTACGGATTCACTTGGCGAAAGAAGAAGAACGCTATTGTAGAAACGATGGTTCTTGCACTCACGGAATTGGATTAACGACTGTCGAAGGTAATCTAGAAGATGGATGGTCCGAATGGTCTTCTTGGTTTCCTTGTAATCGAATTTGCAATGGCGGTTCACAATATAGAGTGAGTAATCTTGTAGCAATAATTGACTTGGAATAAAAACTTGTTTTGAATTCATTGGGATTAAAAGTTTGGATTGATTTTAAATTGGCTACTAAGGACATTTTCATTTGATTGCAGGTAAGGCAGTGTGAGACATCTGCATGCGAAGGTTTATCTATCGAATCCAGGACGTGTAATACACACCCTTGTCGTGGAATTGAATTAAAAAGAAACAAGGGAGGAGCACAATGGTCTTGTTGGACAGATTGGTCGCCATGCTCTGTCTCCTGTGGCATAGGAGTTCGCACTAGAAAGAGAGAATGTCTCGAACAAAATGCATGCCAGGGTTCTAGTGTTGTCAACGAGTTTTGTGAAATGCCCAGCTGCGAATCTTTGCTTGGTTGGGATAATTGGTCAGAATGGTCTACTTGCAATTTTGGTGGCCAACAACACAGAAAACGCAAATGCCTTTTACAATCAATTAGTGGAGCTTGTAAAGGATCCAATCAAGAAGAGCGTGATTGTATTTCTGATTATGAGAGCAATGGTAAGTTGAAAATTTCAACATCAATAGTGAACTCTAGATGAACATTCACATAGAAAGTCGGGTCAAAATTCAAAACTTCGAAATACTGGATCCAAGAAACTATATATTATACTTAAAACTTCCTGTGATTATTTGCAGAAATTGCGAATCCCATTACTCGCAATATAGAAACGGCAGGAGTATCAGTAGGAGCTGTTGTTGGGAGTTTTATTGCCGGTCTTATTGTTGGTATGCTTTTCATGTCAACAGTTTTCTTTTTCTATCTGAAGAAAAAAACGCCTCGCATTCTAGGAAGTCCTCACTATATTACTAAACAAAATCCTTATGTCGTCGTTCCACTGAAAGAGGTACTTTTTGTTTATTAACTAACATTATTATAAGCGATTTTTTCCTGTATCTTGACTCTTTTCAATTGGATTAATAATTATACGCTTATTTTTCAAAGGTGACTACGAAACGCCAGGCAAGCTTTTCCGGTACTACAAATGGAACTGGTACTCTGCGGGGAAAAAATAATAGCAATGCAAATGGACTAGGAAGTCCTAAACTTTACCCAAAAAGTTTAGACAACGAATCGACAACATTAAAGCGGAACAGTCATGGGCAGCAGCACATTCGTGCCGATCTTGAACAAGAAAAATACTACTAATAAACAAAAAGGTACTAAATAATATTTTAATAATATTTCGAACCAAATACACTTCAAATAAGGCAGATAATCTAACTAAAATTCGTAAAATTTCTCGCTGACGAAATATATCTTTCTGTTTCAGACTGATTTAAAGTGGATGGTAGCTGAAGTAGAATTGTTTAACAGAAAGAGAAGGTTGTTTACATTTTTCGTTATTTATAAACGAATTAAAGATGTTAGGTTCAGTTTCGACTGTTTGTGATTGTCATTTTGGAGAAATTTACAAGTTTCACCTTGAAAAATTTTACTAATGTAAGCGTAGCATTTTCAAGTCGTTTATATAAAAAATTTTTAATAGTGTTATGTATAAGTTGTATCAGAAGTTTTCTAACAACCCAGAGTTTATTTCTTTTACTTAGGAATAAACCCGGTAAATGTGTGGATAAAATTTAAAAATCAGTCTGTGATTATCGATGCATTTTCCAGCGTTATTAAAAGGTGGGGAGTAAAACTGGGAGAACGAAAACGTGCCTTATTTCCATATAAAAAGAAGACGTTTTTTATGGACAAATAAATATTAATATTAATATTAACATTAATCAAGAAAATTTATGAAGTTTCTTAACTATGCGAAGATGATTAAAAATTGTATGTGTAAATATGTTTTTTTTACGCCTAGCATGTGTTTTGAAAAAGATTTTTTACTATATTTTTTGTTGAAAGAAATGTTTATATATTGAATGTGACAGTGCCATTATCTTAAAATTGTACAGTTTTATCAAAATTGATAAAAAAATCTTAATGACTCACATTGAGTTTTCTGTAAGATTGATACTTGTTCCTTTTGTATTCTGTCTTACAAATATTCTAGCAATAGGGAAAAAAATAACAATTAAACTTATACCAACTTCCTTCTACCATATTCAGTGTTACATAATTTTATTGTACAGGGTGTTACCAACCCCGAAATATCTATCTAGAATTTGGCAACATCCTTTGTATTCTCAATTTTTGTTATAATAAAATTAAACGTATAATTCTGTGAAGAGGGAACACAACAATATATTAAGACAGCTTGAAAGATTCCTGTAAACAGTTTTTTATTATAAGAATTAAAAGAGATAAATTTTAAACAAATAATGTATTTGTAATAAAACTATTTGAATAAAGTTAAAAATATCAATTACAACACTTAATACTTTTCCTTTAATTTCGCAAATTTTTAACTCGACCTCTTATTGTAAGTATCGCATTCGCTTCCTAAGGATGTTTTGATGATCCAGATCTAGATACTTCATATTAAGTTACGCTTCGATTATTATCGTAGATTGTCAGGATTCTGTTTCGTTATTCCTGTTGATGAATGAATGGTGACATAAATTGAAGGAAATAAGCTTTGGTAGCAGGAACCGTCATTTGGAAGTGAAGAGAGAGAGAGAGAGAGAGAGAAATGAAGTCAGTATGTACTGAATTGGACAACGACTAAACCGGTATGCCCGGTATGGTTCTTGGATCATATTCGAAAGGTGGGGGACGATTACCAAATTGGTTATAAACTCCACAAAGTGATCTTCTCTGATTCAGTCTGCATCCCAAGTACCGTGTGGAAGCTATCAAAAAATTGTAAAAATAAGTAAGGAATTGAAAATAAGCATCATGAAGGTCGTATTTATATTGGGTGAGTTTCGTACACGGCACACCAAAATGGTTCAACTTAATTTTTGTCAATTTTACATAAATTATTGAAAAATCTATATTTTTTTCAGAAAGGAAATGTATAATGATTAACAAGGTTGCGTGTTTCTACGACGCAATTCTTAACTGATTTTAATGAAACTTGTCAGAAAATAGATATATATCAAGAAATAGACGTAGAAGGTCTTGCCTTTTGCGTCTATTTCTTGATATATCTATTTCCTTCCGATTTCTTATGAAGATTTTTGTGAAATTTCTGAAGATCAGAGATTGATAATGTCAAAAACGTAAATTTATTACTGTGACATTATGGCATACCTACTATAAAAAAGTATAAATTTGAACCCTTAACAAGGTGTGACAAATTTTATGATTTTCTACAACACAGATTTTCATTTTATTTGCCTACAGCTACAGTAAAATATATTATTGATCGAATTCAGATAAAATTGCAATTAAACATGCCGGGTACTATTTTGTCCCTCAGAAAAAGTTTTGTTTGAATGAAACAAATTATATCTTTGATGTATAGAGCCAAACAAACGTTTATTTGTCTTAAAGTATTTCTTGATTTGCCTTTATTTATTCATTTAAATATATAACTGTTGGATAAAATTTGTGTCAGAAATTATGACATAATATTTGCGTGTGAAAGGTTGAAGGGGGAAAGTTTTATGAGGGAGCCGCACCCAGTAAACATCCATTTGATAGTGTTAAATATATTAAGTATTTAATGCACGTTAATACAACGCACATACATAAAAATACATATATTTTTGTATATATAAATTTATGCACAAATTTCAAAATATGATTTTTATTTAGCACTTGGATTGGCTTGTATCATCGCATTATGTGATGAAACAAGCGCTCTTCCTGCGGGTACAGATACTGGTGCACCCAAAGAAGCCTCTAAAGAAGTGAAAGACGCTATCCAGAAAGCCAAAGAAGCGAAAAAGTCCAAGAAGAATTGTACAAGAGATTGTGGCATTAAATATGAGCCAGTTTGTGTTCATGATCCAGAAAATGTCAGTTATAAGCCACGAACCTTTTCAGGCCAGTGTGCACTGGATGTTCACAATTGCGAAATGGGAACGAGTGAGTAATTTATTAACTTAGATTATAAAATTTCAAATTATCCCATTATCATTTGTCACTTCTCTATTCCAGTCTATTTAACTCTATTCTCCACTTATACTCATTAGCCAGAATTTCTTTATCTGAGGTATTTGGTAACGCTATATTTTTCACAGCGTATCAACCCTCCGAAACTCTACCCTTGGAAATCCCAACCCTACAGGAAACATAGATTAATTAAAGGAATAATACAATTTTTGGGGAATATGTCTGAATAATATAGGGGTTGAAATAAATTAATATTAAATTAGATATGGGTCAAAACGAATATTAAGGAAAAATTTAATGTAATTAACAAATTTAAGAAACAATAGCCAAATTGGATAAAATATTCGGGGAGATCTAAATAAGAGAGAAAATATAATATAACTAAATAAACCAAAAATAAATCACAATAAAATACAAGAATCTCAATTCAGTTAAAGGATAATTCTAATGATGTACCCAAAACTCTAAATAGATACGAAAAATGAAGGCAAACGAAATATAAAAGGGGCCACACAAATTTCGAGAAAATACTTCCTTTTTTACTATAAGAAATAATATTTTATCTCGAGAGATATGAAAGAACAATTGCAGCTGACTTATATATTAAAATAAATTTATTTTTGCAGAGCTGGTAGTCAAAAGCAAGGGTGAGTGTCCCAATTCTGGCGGAGTCAGACTATCTTAAACGTCTCTGAAGAAAATAATGTTACACACACGTGGTATCGTGATTAAGAATTTGCAAATTTCATCATAAGCACTCAAAATTGTTTACTATTTTTATATTATTCAAATGGATTTTAAATTTGTAATTATCGCTATTTTACTACATAATATTTCGCATAACGTGCATGTAAGAAATATATGTATGTTTTTATGATTACCATAAGTTTAAGTAAGCACTGTCAAGTTCTGAATTTTGTGTAAGGATATTACAAATATAAAATGTGATATCTTTCAAGTCTTAATTTATACACAATAAAGGAAATTACCTAACACTGTCCCTAATATCTTTTTGTATAATAAAAATATGTAATTCAATATTAATCAGCATTTTTGCGATAATTTTTATTAGTTTATTATCACAATTTTCGATCAGTGAAAAGAAATTTTCTATTAATTTATGAATATTTAATTTTTCCAGTGAGTTTTTCTTTAATCCTCAATAATTATATATATTAGGGTGACTACAAAAATCAAGTTCCATTTTTTTTGCAGGTACACCTTCAAGAAAGCTTCCTTTTGGTGAAAAAATTGTCTAAACGAACCCCAACTGTAAAAAATTAATAATTTCTCATAGGTTTGATAAAAAGAATGTCTAGTTTTACCTAAACTTCTTAAAAAGTTGTCAAAAGAGGAAATAAAAATTTTTAAAATAGAAATGTTGAAAAACCTCCCCTAGAAATTAAAAAAAAAAAGTTATCTTCGTACCTCCTAACAGTTTCTATCGCAAATATTTTGTGAATTTGAAGTAAAGTATAATCTTGTGAAAAATTCAGTGGTTTTTTTTCCAAAAAGAAGCTTTTTGGCGAGAGTCCCCACAAATCAAAGGAACATTAATTTTTTAGTCACCCCAATGTATACAGATATTTATGAGTTTATACATTTACTGTAGTTTTTACTGAACTTGACTTGTACATTTCTGTACTTTTAAAATATGCAAAATGTGTAAAATATTACACCTGTAAGCATCACCGTTTGCATGTATCTATTCTTAGAATGCCACCGGCATATCCTGTACAATCCCAAAGGGCGCTTCCGGATGGTTTCGAGGGTTTCTATGCGCAGAGTGTACGTTCATCCAGCTTAAGATGTATTTGTAATTTTGTATGTAGGATTGTGTGATTCCATTGCTGTTGGTCGTTCGATACGCGCGCGCGCGCTCCTAGAAATTGCCTTCTTCTACAGTACCGCCAAAGCTCTCGTAAGAGGTGCCCGTGATTCCTACCTTATATTTTGCGAACTAGGGACTACCATATTTAAAGGGTAGACGACCCCTACGTTTGTGTTTTGTGCACATTTAAGAACGTATGAAACAGTGACCTAATAACTCTAGTGAATGAGAATATATGGCACCTCTGTCATTCCTAACAACTCTTAAAATATTTTTATAAAAATTCGGAAAAAATAGTGAACTATATACAAGCTATAATAATAAGCTTCGAAAATGAGTACTGTCTTTAAAATCTACTTTCATTTGCTCTATAATATAAACATCATTGACCAGCATTTTTAAATTTACTTTAAATATAATTCATATCTTTTGCGGGAATCAACAGTTGTCAATCTTACTTGTTTCGTATCTTTTACAGGTTGCTATTCGTCATTGTGAAAATTAATTCTTAGGTACCACACATATCACTCCTTATACTAATATTTTCATTGCAATTTGTACTTTCATATTCGTACTTTAACTGACCGCTTACATGTATGATATTTTAGTTTTCAATGATTCCGTACTATGTCCTAATTTATTCTCTAATAGTCATATTTCCCTGCAGAGAGTATATCCTTACTATTTTTTTGCTATAATATATTTATATGTGTTAGGTTTAAAGCGAAATTCACCCACTGACCGAAGAAGTCGACCTGATTGCAGTGTGGGCTTTTTCAAATGTAGTAGAAAGAAAATCCAATCTTATTTAAAAATTTAATCTTACTTTTTTCAAAGTATGATATCAGGGGACCTCCTCCCCATGTTAGGTTTTATCCTTTTTATTATATATATATGCTCTTAAAGTCGTAACACCTTACATTTTTCGGAATCGAAGAAGACGTTTTTTTTTAGAGCATGCATTGCTTTTTGGCACAAGTCAAACGACACAAGTTCAACCTAGTCGTTTTCATATGCTTAAAGCCAGTGCTCATAAAAGTTAAATAAGTGCAATATATTTTCTAGTGATAAAAAATTAAGTAAGAGGAATTCTTGTTTAGGGGCCATCCAAATATCACGTGAGCATAAAAAGAGGGTGGGTGCTCACCTAAGTTATCACGGACAGTCATCTGACGGGGGGAGAAGGGTAGAGGGTGAGTCGATCACGTGATACTTTTAAATTATACATTTAAATGATACATTAAAATTTGGAAGTGTTCAAGTAGGGGAGATTACAAGTAAGGGAGTAAGTAAAGAGGTCAAATTCTCATGTCTTTAACTACTTCAGCTTAAAACAATAAAGAAATATTTTAGCATTTAAATAATGCATGTATATTCAATTAAATATTGGCATAGGGAGAAATATCACTATTTTAACTACTTGATTGTATTAAATATTTTTAAAAAGGGCCGCAAAAGTACGATTCTGATATGTCATTTTAATAATAATCACTTTTGATATTACACCATTGTGCGAAATTTTTTTTGATTGATACGAGATTTAAATTTCATATACCTAGACCATTTTGATAGCGGAAATGAAATATTATTATCGAAATGCTGTATATTTTTGGGAGCGTGTGAAGGTGGAGGCCTTGAAAAATTGATCAGCCCTGAGCCTCAATTTGTCTTAATCCGGCTCGGCAAATTAGAAAATCCTTGCAAATGAAATAATAAAAATTTCAGGACAATTTATATCACTTTTAAGTCTTTAAAATATACATAGCTTAAGTTATATCTTTCAATTGTTACTTTATTGTTTAAGTTATACCTTTAAATTTATTCCTCTACTGACAAAATCTAATATTTCCTCTATGTTCTCAATTTAATTACAGGAGAAAGAATGAGAAGAGCAGTCAGTGTGTTTCAGTACGACATATAAATAAAAAATTGAGTTATCAGTGTTTGATACATCAACTTTTAAAATCCATAAGCTATGGGCTCATCCGATGACTGTGACTAGTAGTTAATAAAAACTTTTTGTTACAATAAATCAATAACAATTACAATAGTGATGTTATTAAAAACTCTTTTGTTGAGTGGTAGATATGGAACTCAAAAGAGTAATTTATGGAACGTGCAGAGAAAATCAAGATTTTGTAGTTCATCATGACGAAAGTTAAAATCAGGAAGATAAAGCCATACCGAGCAAAAAATAAAGTGTTGCGCACCTCGTACAAAACAATGTGTTTAACTAAATTACGCAATTCAAAGTATACTTCAAGATATATATAATGATATTAGAAAATGTATAACACATAAATTTATATTTCGTCATTAAGTACGATGAGATATGAATCCACTACTACTGAAAGATTGTTCAGAACGATTGGATTGATTACTTATTGTTGTTTAATGATCCAATCATTTTCACAATGGCATTCGCAAAGGAATTGATGATTATCGCGAATATTGCGATTTTTATCTAATGACATCTCAAAGGTTTGGAGGAGAAGGTAATAAAGATCCTGCTAATTCACCAAGCAGTGATTCAGAAAATAAAGGAAGTAGTAGTGAAGAATTCGAAAATTCTGTAATTGAACGAATTAATAATGCTATTTGTGAACCTGCATTGCAAGACGAAGAGTTTACAAGTTTTGGAGATTTTGATATAAGCGCACATTTATCATCGAATCAAAAGACAATTAAGCCATCGCGACGATCAAGTGAAAAAGTTTCGAGACATATCGAAGGTTTTCAAGATGAAACAGCTACAAATTTTAGTGAATCATTCAAAAATGAAAACATACGTCATTCTGTTTCCCAAATCGATCTCGATTTACTTCAGGAAAACATCGTTGAATGGCCTGAAGATGCTGATCAACGCAGGAGACTTACTGGTGAGGATCAGAAAGAAATATCACGAAACGTGCGTCTATCACAAAATGAAAATCGCAGATCACCTGAGTACAAATATGAAGATTCTGCTCACTTAATATTTCGTAAGTGTTCGCCAAAACCCTTAATAACTGCAGAGTGTGAAGATGCAAAACCTCAATTAAACGGCAATAATAAATTACAAGAACCGAAAAAAGGAGAAATTTTTAATAAATCACGTGATAAATCTAATAATATCAGGCTTCGACCTCCTTTGATTGCTACAGCTGGCACTTCCGCTGACTCTGGAACTGGTGACTGCGGAAGTGCTGAGATTCAGGCCGACGCTTTAGGTACTTCTCAATCAGTATATCCTGATAAGCTAAGTAATGTAAATGCAGGTGGTAAAATAGTCAAAAGTAGCAAACATATAGTCAAACCTTTTACGAAAGAAAGTCTTGGAAGACTTGAAAATCGCACGGTGCAACTGGTACGAGATTATGGATTTCAGCCAAGGAGGAAAACTTCTGTAGAGGATGGATCAGTGCTTCCCAACAAATTTGAACCTTTTCCAACTAATCTATATGGAAGACCACTTGAAGAAATTGACAATTTCATATATGATGAGGTAAGTTAAGAAAGTACCCACAAAAGAAACATATTACCGCCAAGTTGATTGGACCAAATCCAATATCCTTATCCCTTCCTATTTGTAAGATCATTTTACATACTTGTAGCCCGTTTAAAAAATAATGAACTTCATTCTCTGGTTAACAGACGTTCTGTGTGGTTTCAAAAAGATTTCGCAAGAATTATATCCATCGCTTCTCAGCAACGAACAGCTGCTTCATATTCTCGCCATGGAATCCGATTCGCCGTTGCTGCATCTTCATTAGCACGAATCAGTACTTCGATTATATGGTTATGGCAACCATTTTATTAAATTGTGTCTTCCTCGCCATGACCGAAACAGTCGATGAAGCCGAGTAAGTACAGATGCCGCTTTGTTACCAGTATATTATTTTCTTCTGCTTTAATCACAAGTACAAATTTTAATAAATCGTTTAGGTATATCTTCCTCGCTATTTATACGGCAGAAATGTTGATCAAAACGATAGCCAAGGGCTTCATTTTAACCAAGTACACGTATCTTCGAAATCCATGGAACTGGCTCGACTTTATTGTGATAACAAGCGGATATGCGACTATCAGGATGGAAGTAGGCAATCTTGCTGGTCTCAGGACATTCAGAGTATTGAGAGCTCTTAAGACTGTTTCTATTATGCCCGGTAAGAATCAATTTAGACGTACGAAATATACTCAAACCTTGAATTATTTCCTGTCTCGGGTATCCCTCGACCGACACAAATTTTGAGAATTCAGAGAAATAATCTCATGATTATGGCACCTTACCGATATATGGTAACAATTGAGAACGATTGGCTAATTGTGTTTCTTAATCGGAATTCAATCTGTTCCAATGCTTTATTTTCTTGTTGCAGGTTTGAAAACTATCATCAATGCTCTGTTACATAGCTTTAAGCAACTCGCAGAAGTAATGACACTCACGATTTTTTGCTTAATGGTTTTTGCCCTATTTGCCTTACAAGTTTACATGGGAGAACTAAGGAATAAATGCGTTAAACGTCAAGAGCAGAATGATACGCAAATTGACTGGATTGAGTAAGTTTTTAAACTTATTACTCTCAAATTCATCTAATAAAATAATATAAGATCTCATACCTTATTTATTGTCATTTTTGATTGTCAGGTCTCCCACTCGATCTTCTGATTATTTACATATTTCTCTCGGCATTACGAAGTAAAGTTTTCCTTTCGTCTTCGTCCAATTCAAAGTATCGGCCGATCCTTAAGTTTATAGCATACATTTTGCCTTGTAAAACTATTGGATAAAAATTAGATTCGTCTCTCATTCCACTAAATGCTTCATCTTCTATTACTGCACGAACCTTAGGATGTCCACGTGCTTTTATCGTTCCGTTTTCATCATAATAATAAGGAGGAGGAAGTTTGACGCGTGTTTGCTGTTTTGTCCATCTTATTGATTGATCAAAACTAGACTGCGAACTAAATTCTGAAACAAAAAAAAATGAATAAAACGAGAAAGTTTAAGGATATTGGATCAATGTTTTGTCTTTTTTTCACATAGAAATTACGAGTAAGGGAAAAGAACAGAATATTGTGAATTGTATTACATGCGAGGTGATTTATAATATTTTATATATGTAGGTATAGTATAATTACGCGATTGACTTTGATTAGTAGCTACTATTTCGGAATTATAATTGAAACTGATTTATTTAATCGGGTGTTACCTATTGAATCTCATGAAAATGAACAGAACTTAAGAAGTAAGCTAGAAGTCTTTCCTTCTATACCAGAATCAATGACTCGGGATTAAATATAAGACAATGCGAAGACGACCTATTTGCCCGTTTTAACAAACTCAAGAATATGTGGGAAGACATGAGATGACAGGCAGATACAGTTACAAGTATCAAGAAAAAAGAGTTCGCTGAAAGGTTGAAATCACTTTCTTAGAGTGGAAAATAGCCAAAATTAGTGTTCAATAAAAGAAAAAGTGACCAACCAATTGGAGAATAAATTTTTTAATAATATTGAGAATATTACAATTACCAGAAGAATAAAGGAAAACCGCGAAGATGATAAATAGTTTAACAAAAAAGGGCTCCATTCTCTTTTCGTGGTTTGAAAAAAAACTGATACTTTCAGCCTTCGATAAACTCTAACTGATAAATTTCGAAAGCAATACTTCTTATATATGAATGGAATGGTTCATTTTTATGTACTAAAAAATAAGATTTATGATCGAACAAACATATTTCCGGATAATTCATATATTGTGCTATCTCTATATGGCGGAAGTAAAATATATGACGAACATAAAATTGAATGTTGCATGAGAAGAGATCCGAATATTAGATCCTTCTAAATATTTCTACCAAATATTAAAAAAAAAAAATGTTATCCTTATCGAAATAACTCATTTTTTGTCCCTTTATTGTGAATTTATGTGATTTTTTTTTTCAAAATTACTTTTTCTTTGGGATCTCATGATAGTTTATTCAAGAGTTTTTTATGAAACAGTCATTATTCTGAAATTTAATTTGAATTTACGAGAGTTCAGAAATTTAAGACGCTTTCCTTGTTTTATTTTTTACCAGGTGGACTTGGAACTCATCTAACTGGGCCTATGATAAGGATGAAGAACCTATTATTTGTGGCAATGTTACTGGTGCAAGGTTAGTTGTTTTTACGTGCGATTTTCAGGGAATTTTAAATGAATTAAAATATTACAAAATTGGTTCAATACTCTCAACGATGTTAAGGAATTTCAATTGAATTAAAGATGTATTAATGATTTTAAGCGACTTTTTAGAATTTTAATACATTTAAAAAATTATTAATTAAGATACTCAAACACAAAGTAAATAAAAATCCTGCTATTAGAATCTTAAGAATCTTTGTACCAAGGAATATATCTCTCATTGTTTCATTTTATTTCATTTTAGGCATTGCAATGGAAACTACACGTGTTTATGCGTGGGTCCAAATCCAAATCACGGGTATACCAGCTTTGATAACTTTTTGTGGTCTATGCTCACGACGTTTCAGCTTATTACCCTGGATTATTGGGAAGACATCTACAACAAGGTTTTTTTTTATACATTAATTTATCACCAAATCAATAATTAGCATTTTATGATAAAATAGCTGTAACTGCAGTACCGATAAGATAATGTCTAGTAGGAATATGAGTTTCTATCTCGAGTAGATTCTAATACATAAATATAATTGTGACTTAAAAAAAATTTATTTTTTATTTTTTTAGGTCTTATCAGCCTGTGGACCTATTAGCGTTTCATTTTTTACTGTGGTTGTATTTTTCGGTTCCTTCTACCTCATCAATCTTATGCTTGCTGTCGTGGCACTGAGCTATGAGGAAGAAGCGGAAATTACGAACGAGGTGAGTTCAAATTTTCCCTTGTTTATAAATGATCAGAGGGAGATTTTGGAACTATTTTATTCGAAAAATGTATACATCATTCATATATGTATATTGTTGTATGTATAATAAATATTAAATTGATTTAACGAATTCCTATAGGAACGGAAGAAAGATTTGACTGATCACCGTGAAGATTCCACATTTAGTTTCGATCCGTCGAAAATAAATATAAAAACATTTACGAAGGAAAAGCGAAAGAAAATGGATGTAAGGAAAGGAGTTCTTCTCAGTGGTTATACGAGAAAGAAAACAAGAAAAAGAGGACGAGAACGAACGAAAGTTGTACAAGAAAAGAATGAACAATCACGAAGCAGGTTTGTTATAATGCAAAACTTAAACTTTGTCCAAAGATTTAGAAAGTGAAGCGACTCATTGCACAGCCCTCTGCAAATTTCTACCTCTATATGATGAATGAATATGTAAGAATTACTTAGGAATTACTTATAAAATTTTGATCCAAACACAATTACAGATCTATCACACCAAGTCCGACTCTAAGTCCAAGTCCTCGTCTTCCAGTACAAGTGGAGGCACTTAAATTTCCAGAACAGAATAACGCTCGACGATTATCACCTTATCGCGGCATGTTACATTCAAGACAAGCAAGCAATAACAGCAATCAGCAATCCTCGTTAGATGATTCAGGTGTAGTCGATGATCACGAAGGTGACGATGTCACATCTGCGGAAGAACATGAGAAACAGGAGCATGTAGCAGAGAAAAATGAAAAATTTTCTACAGATGAACTTCTTAAAACAGATCGAACTCTCACGCCAGTAACTGTTTCTGTACGAACGGGAAGTAGAGAGATCAGAGTATTAAAATGCAATGGAGTTAAGTCGAAGAAACATATCTACACGTTGCCGCCAGAGTATTTGTCCCATATAGTAATTTTAGGTAACTTTATAGCTTCATTTTATGTTTCATAGTGGTTGAGATACTAAATAATTGTGCCAATCCAGAGCAGTTATTGTCTAACTGATTTTTCACTCTTTTAGATGATCTCCAAGACAGAAACTGTGACAGGTGTATTCAATGCTGCATGGATTACGAAGGCTGGTTGCGGTTTCAAAACTGTCTATACAAGGTATGATGAAAAGTGTCTAGTCATGAAAAAGTATTATAAAATAGAACTAAATGTGTCAAAAGGAAACTATAGCCAATTTACACACTATTATTCTTTGCTAGGTGGTAAGAGATCCGCTGTTTGAGCTGACAATAACCTTATGCATTGTGTTAAATACTGCCTTCTTAGCCATGGAGCATCATGGGATGAGTGAGTCAATCCGTCAAGCCTTGAATATCGGAAATAAAGTGTTCACCAGTATATTCACTTTTGAGTGCTTCCTAAAATTAATGGCCCTAAGCAAGGACTTCTTTAAAAATGGTTGGAACAACTTTGATTTAATAATTGTCTCCGCATCGCTCATTGATTTAACATTCGAGCTTGTCGACGGACTTTCCGTAATACGAGGATTAAGACTTTTAAGAGTACTCAAACTTGCGCAATCATGGACAACTATGAAGGTTCTTCTTAGCATAATAATTTCATCCATTGGAGCCTTGGGTAATCTTACTTTCGTCTTAGTGATTGTTATTTACATCTTTGCCGTGATTGGTATGCAATTATTTAGCAAAGATTACACACTCGATAAGTTTTACCCAGATCCAATACCCAGATGGAACTTTAATGACTTCTTTCACTCCTTCATGATGATATTTAGAATTCTCTGTGGAGAATGGATAGAACCACTATGGGATTGCATGCGGGCAGAAAAAGATGAAGGCCCTGGGACATGCTTTGCAATCTTTCTTCCAGCTTTAGTAATGGGCAATTTTATGGTGCTAAATCTTTTCTTGGCTTTGCTACTGAACAGTTTCAATTCTGAAGAACTTAAACAGAAAAAAGAGGAAGTTGGAGAAGAGTCCAAGCTAGCGAAATCTTTTGATCGAATTCGATCTATCATTCGAAAGAAAAAGTTTCGAAAGGTAGACCGTGATAATGAAAGAAACATTAAACTTGAACAAATCGTTAGGCAAGTGATGGACAAATCGGATAATAAAAAATACGATCTTCAGGAGACTGTCCTGTGCCATCCCGAAGACAATATGTACAATACTTCTTATCAGAAAAGCGGAAATCAGCCCGTTTATGGCAATGAGACAATTTATTGCGAAACTAATCTAACTGCTTATAACCAAAGTAAATTTGACAATATTGTAGAAAAGAAAATAGATGCAGTTCAGATTAAAGAGGCAGACTCGGAAACAAGTGAAAAAGTAGGAGATTCAAGGAAGATAAAAAAGAATAACGCTGAGGCATTAATTGTGGAACAAAAGTTGCAATTGAAGGCTGATGAATATTCGGAGAAAAGACCATGGCACGCGTTAGTTAGTTATGTTGATGATCTTACGGTTGGTATACGAAAGAATAGCAAAGGAGTGTATGATGGCGTAGAATCCTTTCCAGGGTTCGGCAGACACAAACAGCCTAAAGTGCCTCTGGATTGCTTTCCTCAACAGTGTTATAAAAAGTAAGTATTATAGCTTTAACTATGAGAATTGTATAAAATTTAAATATTAAAATATAATTATATTTGTTATATAGTTATATTTTATTTTAAAGTTTTCTATCAATATTTCTGCAGGTGTCGCTGTATCAACGTCTGCATTGCTACAAAGTTTGGCAAGAAATGGATTCAAGCTAGAACATCTGTTCTTTCCATAGTAGACACACCAGCTTTTGAGTGGATGGTACTCGTTCTCATCTTCGCATCTTCTGCAACTCTCTGTTTTGAGGATATCTACTTAGACGACAATCTTTTTCTAAAAAATATTCTATACTGGACCAATCTAGGTTTTTGTGCCCTTTTTAGCATTGAAATGGTACTAAAGTGGCTGGCTTTGGGCTTCTGTAAATACTTTACAAGTTTCTGGACAATCTTGGATTTCATAATCGCTTTTGTGAGTAATCAAAAAAATGATAATCAGAAAACGATTTTTGAAGTAAATTTACAGAAGTACATGTCATTAGGACCGAGAAGATACGAAAGTTGCTGAACGTGAATGAAAACTGCCGAATTTTGTTCTCAAATACAAAGATATTATAAAGTAATTGCGGAAATTCGGTGTGCCGCATTTAGTTTATAATATATTTGCCCAAATTGAAATTTAAAGTTTTAAACCCGTTCCCGATAAATCACAACTCTATAAACACAGTAAATGACTCGCACATCGACGAAACCTTGTGTTTTTAAATGCCATGAAGATATTTTGCCATTGCAATTCATAAAACTATTACTGTTTTCAAACAGGTATCTATGTTTAGCCTCTTAATAGAAGAAAATGAAAATCTGAAGGTGCTGCGTTCTCTGAGAACGCTTAGAGCTTTAAGGCCGCTCAGAGCAATTTCTAGATGGCAGGGAATGAGGGTAAGTATAAATGTAAAACGTTATACGAGCTAATAAAATCAACTGAATTTAGGCTTAACTTACCTCTTTCCATGTCATTAGATTGTGGTTAATGCGTTAATGTATGCAATACCCAGTATATTTAATGTTCTTCTGGTATGCCTCGTCTTCTGGTTGATTTTTTCCATAATGGGCGTTCAATTCTTTGGTGGCAAATTCTTCAAATGCGTGAGTGAATATGGCGAGATACTGGACATTTCTGTAAGTAAAATACTTTGTATTAATTTTTTAAATTATTTTATTCCTTAAATGTTATTTCGCACAAAGATATAAAAATTGTTCTGTATAACCACTATAAGTGTAAAATTCGTTAGGGCTTGCCGCACGGAAAATGAAACGTTGTTTAAAGATAATCACAATTAAATTCTATATTTTAAAATTTATTCGAACTAGAGAGCCTCGCAGTTTTTGCACAAATATCAAGCCAATCAAAACGCATTATGACTCACATGAGTTATAATTCAAAACAATTAATGATATAAATTTCAGATAGTTGATACGAAGGACGACTGCCTTCAAAAAAATTATTCCTGGGAGAATAGCAAAGTTACGTTTGATCATGTAGGCATTGCCTACTTAGCTTTATTTCAAGTAGCAACTTTTGAAGGTTGGATGGAAGTAATGGAGGATGCCGTAGATGCAAGAGGTGTTGACTTACAACCTCAGCGAGAAGCTAATTTATATGCTTATATCTATTTTGTTATATTTATAGTTTGTGGTTCATTCTTTACTCTTAACTTATTTATCGGAGTTATTATCGATAATTTCAACATGCTGAAAAAAAAGGTGAGCCTAACTATAAATATTTGATTAAACATGATTTTAACCCACTCAATAGTGGGTAACTTTCAGTTATTAAGCCATTAAAGTGTATATAAGTCAAACAGCTATAAGCAGACAAGTTTCTTTGATTTAGGGGATTTTGATTTAAAGCCGAAAATAAACTTAAAAACCGCATAACTGATAGAACTTTTCCATATTAAGTAATATATGTATAGCGGAATTTACGATACAACGGAGATGAATTTCATCTCTGTTATATCGTAATTTTTGCTATTAAATATTACTTAATATGAAAAATTTAGATCAGTTATGCATCTTTAAAGTAAAAATTAGGATTATTTGCGATAACAGGACATAAAAGATATAGAAGAATTCACACAACATTATTGCAGCTCTTTTTCAATACTGGGAGTGGGTTAAAATTTTATATAATTTGTCTTTTTCTATTAATATTGTTAATATATTTTTCAGTATGAAGGTGGAGTGTTAGAAATGTTTTTGACCGAGAGTCAAAAGCACTACTACACTGCCATGAAAAAGCTTGGTCGTAAAAAACCACAAAAAGTGATAAAACGTCCAATCAATCAATTTCTTGCTATGTTCTACGATCTCTCCAATTCCAGAAGGTAATATTTCTTTCTGTCTACAATTTTTCATATGATACATCTTCTCCATCCAATGAGCTTTTGACAGATTAATGACATATCTGTTTCTTGAGTTTATCAGAAAAAGAATCAGAATTCTTTTATTCGAAAGGTACATCCATGAATATGCTTGCCTTCACTTTGATGGCGTTCGGTAGGATTCTTCTTTCACCTTTCTTCTTGCTGCTTTTTTCCACTGTTTTTCGCTTTTTAGGCATTTGGTGTGTCAACTTCTGCCATTTCTGTTCTTCTTCTGTGTTACTTTCAGATATACAATAGACCAAGATAGGCTCTTTGCAATCGACATAGCATAGAAATAGGCAATATTTATGTTGGCTGCAAAAAGCCTATTCTAGCTTATTATTCTTATAGCGCTCTCATCATGTATGGGCGGAGAAGAGGCTTCTGCTATAATTGTTCTTTGTTCCACTGATATTCACTGCTTGCTTCTTTCCTCTCATTTTTGCACTTCTTATCCGATTTATTCGATCTTCTTCTGGATCTTAAAGGACGTTTTTTCTTCTTCGGGGTTAAAAAAACTCAATGTCATTTCGAGACAACTTTTGTTACATTATCAAGCAATCCGATATTATTTTGCTTGAAGAGTCACAGTCACAACTTCGATGTTGATTGTCATCACATTTAACATTGGACAAAAGACCGGAAATAAAGCATTAATGAGGATCATGGGTGTACTTTTGCCTATTCAGAGATAGCGAAACTCCTCGTCATGATACATAATCATTTTTAAACATTAATATGAATGATTTATTCATCTTCTTAATATCATTATCAGTCACTATGTTTTTCAGATTTGAGATTGCGATCTTCATTTTGATATTCCTGAATATGCTGACAATGGGAATTGAGCATTATGATCAGCCCCATCAGATTTTCTTCATCTTAGAAGTATCTAATGCGTTTTTTACTACAGTCTTTGGGCTCGAAGCAATTGTAAAAATTATCGGTTTACGATATCATTACTTCACAGTACCATGGAATCTTTTCGATTTCGTCTTAGTACTAGCATCAATTTTGGGTATACTAATGGAAGATATTACGATGGATTTCCCTGTATCTCCGACACTCTTAAGAGTGGTGAGAGTGTTTCGAATTGGTAGAATCTTAAGACTCATCAAGGCTGCAAAGGGAATAAGGAAACTTCTTTTCGCTTTGGTAGTTAGCTTACCAGCGTTATTTAATATAGGAGCTCTTTTAGCCTTGATTACTTTTATTTATGCCATCATTGGTATGTCTATCTTCGGTCACGTGAGAAAGCAAGGAGCTCTTAATGATATGGTAAGTCGAAAATAATGACAGTATATTATGCACCAAAGAGGAGAAAAAGTCCCTCTTCCCTATGGTGTATACTATATTTTTTATAACATATGAAATAAGCATGACTAAAGACGTTTTTTCTAATACATGCATGAGTCCATTTTCACTATTTATCTATAACCTTAGGGAGTAAAAAGTAGTACTTTATCTCCGCCTCACATGCATGTTTTATGAAAAATATAGTTCAGATTCTTTTAGATTGAAAGAATCGTCTTAAGATTGTTGAATCCAAATTTTAATTTCAAAATTAAATCTTATTTTACAAAACAGTTATTAAAGTTTGATGTTTTTTCCCTTTTTCAAGGGAAAGGACATTATTTTTACTTACATCACTTTGAAGATGCACTGTACAAAGAGAAAAAATATTTAGCTATTTTTTAAGTAACAAAGAGTTCGAATTTTGAGATTAGAATATGAATCCAACATCTTTAAAACACTTTTTCGGGTAGTCTTTTCATAATAATATGTTTCATGGCACTTTATAAATTGTAAGCATATTTTAGGTGAATTTTGAAACTTTTGGAAGAAGCATGCAATTGTTGTTTCGCTTAATGACATCTGCTGGATGGAATGACGTTTTAGAAGCTTTAATGGTTCAACCACCTGACTGCGATTCTACACCAACAAGTAGAAAACTAAATGGAGACTGTGGATATCCATTACTAGCGATTACGTACTTCACCACATTTATAATTATCAGTTACATGATAGTTATCAATATGTACATTGCTATTATTTTGGAGAATTTCAATCAAGCCCATCAGGAGGAAGAGATTGGCATTGTTGAGGATGATCTTGAAATGTTCTACATTCGATGGTCAAAGTACGTGTGAAACTTGTAGTATTTTTTAGAAGAAAGAATCACTTCTCCATGTTAAAGGAACTTAATAATGTCATATTTATTTTATTTTAGGTATGATCCTCATGCAACCCAATTCATCAGATTCTCCCAGCTCAGTGACTTCATCGCTAGTCTGGATCCACCACTGGGAATACCAAAACCCAATGTAGTTGCATTGGTTAGTTTCAATCTTCCAATCGCGAAGGGTAATAAAATTCATTGCTTGGACATATTGCATTCACTGGTCAAGCATGTTCTTGGACACGTTGAAGAATCAGAGGATTTTAGAAAGATACAAGAGCAAATGGATGTGAAGTTTAAAAAGCAGTTTCCTACGAGGAAGGAGCTAGAAATAGTATCCTCCACAAGAATTTGGAAAAGACAAGAGAAGGCTGCTAGTTTGATTCAGCGCGCCTATAAAGACTACATTGCGTAAGTAATTTGTAGAACTTGAATTCAATATTCTTATAAACTCACACAATTGATTATAATTGGAAGATCACTTGTAAACGCTAATAATTATAGGAGGAGGAAGGAACGAGAAAGAGTTGCCCATGAAGTCGATTCACAGACTCAGACTTCAAGTCCAGGTGTACCAACTGTTGATGGTAAAGGTGGGACAGGGTGGGGTGGTAAACTGTCGGCTCTGCTGAATGTGCACAGGGGTAGCCGAGCCAATAGTCGCAAGTCCTCGCGGGCCAGTGATGCCAGTGATTTTAGCGAAATTATCAATACTTCAGAATGTTTGTTTACCAAACATTTACTGCTACTGCCCGGAATAACTGGCATTCACGAGGACCTGCAACCACCCAACCCTTCTGTCTCGCAAACCTTGCCAAAAATACAACAACCAGCCGCTACACCTAGCTCTTCCTCGAAAGCCCTCGACACCCTCAGGTTTGTAGACATCAATTTATACTACTTTTTCAAGTTTAAAATCACAGAGTGGAAAGAGACCTATCTAGTTATACCTTCTTCCCATTTCGTCTTATAACTAAAATGGCAAACTACATTATTTTGAATATTTTCATTTTTTTTTTTTTAGATATGTTGGCCCTATGTTAGGTCGACAGGATGCAGTAGATACCGATGAGGACACTTTAAGTCCTGCATTTCCTAAACGAGGATTGATACGATCACGTTCTACTGCTTTATCCTTAAACATGCTGCATAGTGACATAAAAGAAGCCTTTAATCGTCGATGTAGCAGTCTTCGAAGAAGACCTCCAATTCCAGAACCAATTCATGTACCTATTTCTGACGGCAGTGATGTTAGCATTCTTGTTACGAAACCAAGTCCTGAAAATACTGCCCCTCCCGGTAGACAATCGGAAGCTACGGTGGTGAATGTGCTAGTCCACAGAGAAAGTGAGGAATTTCAAGAGGAGTCGGAAAACTGTTAAGACGACAAATTGAAAAATCCGAAATTAAAAATTGTGATAATTAATTCTTATAGGGAAAATTTTAGCTAATAGCAAGCTTTTATTGTGGAAATTCCACTAAAGACAATAATCAGTTTTTCTAACAGAATCTTTATGCTTTCTCATATGCAAACACAAATTACGTGGCATTTTGAAGCCATAAATAATAGAAGATCTATCTTTGTAAATAGGAAATCATTATGGATGAGGGATTCAGTCCATTAAGGTATGGAATTGTTAATGAGAAGACTACCAGCGTTTAAGGGTGTTGGATCGAAGTTTTTACCTCAGAATTTTTCACTTTATTTAACAAATCTTATAATTAAGTGTTTTTTTAATTTGTGGAGGTACTTATTTTTTAAATGGAAGTAAATTTGTTGCTCTATATTCGCTATTACTTACATTTAAAATAAGAAAATACCCACAGAGCAAAGAAATACCGAACCCTGATGTAATTATTGAGTAAAATGAGGAGTTTTAATTTTGAGGTTTGAACTTGGATCCAGTACAATTAATAATGTTCAGAATGAAGTTATGTTTCTTATTAATCAGTAAGATTTTAATTAATAATTCAATGTAATTGCTAGATAATCCAGTTACATATGTTCAGAGCTGACTGAAGAAGTTGGAGCCTTGAACTTTATATTCCAAGTATTACAACCTCCAAATTGAAATACGTAAAGAAACTAGCTATGAATTATGATGAAATTGCAAATGCTTTTGGCTTCTCGTAAAGGAAGCATTAATGTTTTGTTTTTTTTTTTCAAATTAGTTTGAAACTTATCATTTCTGGGACTGAATTTTTCTTAGTACGGCTCTGTACATGTGAATACATATATTACATTTTACTATAAGACAGAACAATCGTAATTTGTAAGCAAACAATTTTTCGCCTCTTAACTATTATGTATTGCGGAAATTGCTTGAAGCCATCGAAATAGTCATGATTTTATGTAGTTAAAATATTCACGTGGATTTACAAGTGTAAAAATACGCATTTTTCTCACAGTGTATTTTTAAGTGACAAAAATATCATTATAACCATATCAGCACTTATAAATACCTCATTCCTTGTTTATTTTTACACGTATGTATATTTTAAAAAATTGACACCTGGAAATCGACATGTAAATCTACGTGGAGATTTTCACCAGTAATACTAATATATCAGCAAACTAAAACTTTTATTTTTGTAAATAAAAAAAGCATTATATTGGGATTTTTTCACATAAAAGGTCTTCAGTTTACGTAATATTTTGGCATTCATGAAAACCATTTCTAGGAAAGCTAATTATTACATAATATGTGAATAGACGCCAACATAATGCTTTTCTTACAAAATTTATTTATGAAAACAATGACTGTTTGTTGAGATTTTATTAGGCTAATTCATGACTATTCCCAGGTGAATATAATCCCGCACCGAGGAGATAACCACTCTTAAAATTTGATGTATGACCGTTCTCAATTGCCATGAATTATTTAAATCTTTTAATATACCTTGAAATCTCACAAAATATTCTGAAGCACCCCGAAATTTTCAAATTGTTTGAACTTCCTTAAAGTCCTTTATGAAATTTAAAATCTTTAAAATATTTGAATATTAAAATTCATTAAAATTCTTGACATCTCTTGACACTTTTTAAACTATCTTAAAGTATAATGAAATCTTTTGAAATCTACTACATGACCTTTCTAAAATCCCTTGAAATCTCTGAAATACTTTTGAAACTTTAATCTTGGTATACGCTAATAAAGTCGAGTGGTCAACTCCTCGAGATTTATATTTACAAATATTTAATATTACAATCGAAAAAAAAAATTATTTATAAACTTTAATCCTTAGCACCTGTCAATTGTTTTTATTTCTGAGTTCGGAAAGCTCAGTAATAAAACACCATAAGTCTGTAATTAGATATCCAACTATAGTTAATAAATTTCATCAATTTTAAAATTAGTATTTCGAAAATTAAAAAATCAGTATCTAGAGATTTTCATGTTTATAGGTACCCAAAATTTACCTGAAAAATTAAAAATGTCACTCTCAGAAACATTTTTAAATATATGCAATTTAATCAGAATTATGCTAATAATTGACTTTCTTTGAACCGTATGTATTGAATCGTCAAATCTATAGATTCTGATTCTATTTACTCGTCGACGTTGATTTGAAAATTGAAGAAAAGTTCATTTACAAATTTATTGTCAAAAATCGTCAGAAGTATTTCTAATAACGATTACTGACATCATTTTTCAACAGAATTATTTTATATGTATACTTTTATATTTCTTAGAATTTTCGATTAAAATGATCACCACTTATGCGAATTAACATCAAGTTATGTTTTTGTGTATATAAACTTTGTAAATAAATATAGAAATTTTGATATTCAGACAAATAATAATAATTTATAAGCTGTAAGATTTTCGATGAGAAAAAAAATTTTTCTTTAACAAAATTTTCGATCCAAATGAATGGGTCTCAGTCAGAAAAATTAAACTTACATAATTTTAATATTTTTTTTATCGCCAGATCCAGCGAGATCAATTCAAAAAGGGAAACAAATGCAAAATAAATGTAATAATGAAAAATTAATAAGAAAGACAGCACAAGAAAAATGGCGAATGTTAATCGCAGTCAAGGATAATTTCAATGAATTGCGTGCCTTCTTTTCTCTATAATCTGAAGTGAAAATTTACGTTATTTACCTTGGAAAATATTCAAAAAGAATTGCAGGAACATAAAAATAAACTTTATAACTAAAAAAGTCAGAACAAACAGCAATGTTAAAGATGCTACGTTTTGGCGTGTTCAAGCCAGCTCAAGCTTTGAGTGTTATTTACCTTATTCGTCCTTACCAACCAGGTGAAATGCTGAATAATTCTGATTCGTCACATTGGGTCATTCTGATTGGCGTTGCTATGGAACAAAGAATATAAGTTCAGAGCCGTAGGTAGAAAGGGTGCAGTGCAAACAAAATATGGGCGGGAAATTTTAATTTAATTGAATTGCTTTAAGTCGTAAAACGCGTCCCAAACACTTTTTCAAGTCTATCATAAGTCTACATAAACAAAAAACAAAATTTCTACGTCAATTTTTAAAATTAGATAAATAAATTAAATAAACCCATGTCTTAGAAAACCGTACAGCTTTCGAGTTTGCTTCAATAAAATAGGGTTTAGATTTAAAACAATTTATAAAATAGAAGGAAAGGAAGACTACTAAAATGCAAAACAAGGCTTTTGCTATATACACACTTTAATAACCAAAAACAAACAGTACAATAATAATATTGTTATTAATATAATATTATGTAATAATAGAATCGTTTATCAATTGTAGTGTAAACACTAAAAATCTTGTTTTTCTTGTATTGGAAAGAACAATGTATTCAGTTTCCCTTCTTTATAATAATATTCATTCATGAATAATTGTCATTTGCGATTGCATTCTTGTGGCTCTCGATTCAATTCTTTATAAATAGACATGGTTTATTACCAAGGTCTTTACAATTTTACATTTTTTTCTTAATATTTTCCATATATGTTACATCAGGAAAGGTGCCTCCTGATTAATCTTGGGGCCTATTTTTTCGGATTACTAATAGTGGCTTTACAATCGTATAATCTCGTCTACTTTAAAAGATTTCGCGAACCACCAGTTTACAGTCGTTCATGGCGGTTATCTTAGAATAATAAAAGTTATTACAGTGCAATATCTAAAAAAATCTGTCTTTTTTATGCAACTTACACATTCAAATACAGTGTACTCGATTGCCCTTACAAACATTAAATTACTATCGAGCGGTAGCAATCTGTGAACTTTTTATTTCTTTTTTTTTTTTTTTTCTTTCACCGGTAAAACAACATACGTATATATCGTACTGAAATTTACCTATTCGACACAGTTTTTTTTGTGTTTGTGTAAGTATCAGTATGAATATGTGAGTGTCTCAGAGTTCAATAGGTTCTTTTAAATCTTCCTCGACCAGATTAGCATTCCTGCATTTTATTATTGGTCAGGGAATGGATTCTCACACGGACGAAAAACGAAATGCTCGTTTTATACAGTACGAATTTTTTCCTCCCTTCGCTCAAACAACGCCAACAATAAATGACGCCTTCTTCTCTTTTTTTTTCCTTTTTTTTTTACTATTTACAAGTCGAATATCGAATAAAATACGCCGCTAAATTTTCAGAACAAAATTGGACAAGCCGAGAGAGAAAGTAATTATAGAAATGGTAGTCTTATTCTTATCAAAATAGTCTGATTGTAAAAGTTTTCGTAAATTAAACTTTAACTAATTTAAATAATTAGAGACTAAGTAACAATTTCCCAGATAAATACTTTCGGATATAAATATTCGTGTCTTTTCTCTCTCGTATTATTCTCCTTGGTTCTATAATAATTGAATTAATAAAATTCTCAACGAATTTATTATAAAAGAATTATTTTGTCGAATAGAAATCGGCTTACGTATACAATGGCTAGATTAACTAATAATCAATAAGGGAGAATACTTTGCGAAAAAAGGGACAAATGATGCAGTCAAGTGAAATGACCTCATTGCGAAGTTCCCCGATCAATTAGTCTTCTATTAATTTAAATTCGCAGACTTTGCGACTAGGTACGAGCATTATTGTTCGCGCAGAGTATTCTCCATAAATTTCTCAGATGAGAAACGCTTTGAGCAAAAAACGAAAGTCGTAAAAAATTAAAAGAACAAAACAGAATCGATAATTGCAGATCGGAAGGATTAAAAAGATGAACTGAGTTGGAAAAAAATAGTTGAAATCAAATCGTTAATTTTTTTTTCAATAAATAAAACTAAAATGAAAGTAATAATTTTTTTTCGAATGGCTCGACTCCCTCCGACCTTTGCAACTGCATCCTAATATTAGATAGCAACTAATCAACAACGTACGCTTACGTAAAGTACAATCAATATATAAATACGCAACAATATCGCTTGAGAATTTCATAAATTAAATATGCAATATTATGCAGTTAAATACAGAGATAGTAATAATAATAATAATAATAATAATAATAATAATAATAATAATAATAATAATAAATAATTTGTTCGAGAGTACGCTACTGGAGAACGTCCACCCAATTGCACGTGTCGCATCACTCGCTCTTCCGAACATTTTTTTCCTTTTTTTTTTCTTTATTAGTCTTATATCACAATCGTTCACAATTTCGGCATAGAGATTTAAAACCAAGACATTCGCAAGGAAGAATAAACCGAAAATTTACGCATGGATCAAGGTGAAGATGACAACATGTGAACGTGGAATCGATCGGCTTTTTTTTTGTTATACTTTGTAGTTACAAAGATATTTTTTGTTACACATTTTGTTTCTGTTTCACAAGTAGAAATTGGATAATGAACATTACAACTGGTTTTTGATGGATCTTGAAAGAAATTATTTTAAGTTGTCATTTTTTGATTGTTTGTTTTGTTTTTACTTTGAAGCTTCAATTTTGAAAGAAAGAAATTTTGTAATCGATTGTCATTTAAAGTTAACTTAAGGGTGTTGGATTTCAGTTCTATAACGTCGAAATTTAATCGTTTTATTTTATTCAAAAAGTACTAGAAGTGGATATTTTTTCACTCTGTACACACGCGTATATTTGAAAATTCAGTATCACTATCACAGAGGGAAAAAGTCTAGCTTCAAATTTCCAAGGTCTGTAACACATTATTAGTTTATCCTTTGTTTGAAATCTGAAACTTTAAAGTTCCAATTACTGAAATAAACAAAATAGAGATCGTGAAAAAATACTTTTCATATAAAGTGAAGAAATTAAACTTTCAAAATCCAACAGTTTTAAGCAAACAATAAAAAAATTTCGGGTTACGACAAAGGATTAAAAATGAACAAACCAATTTTCCATGCAAAGTTTTTTGAAACTTGTCGCCAGTCAATGTTAATTTTTAATTCTTTTTTAACCAGCGATTTAACAACGTGATTATGTATGTGATATGGGTGGTATAGTGTGTAATATTAATAACAGCGGTATTAGTTTAGTATACAGTAGTAATAGTAGTGGTATAAGTAATGTAGTCTCCATTAAATTGGTTGAATAGTTACATTAAATACTTATCAGCTTTAAGCTGATTGGGAGATAGGTTTTTTTGTGTGATTAAAAGGGAAAAGGGACTCATCAATAAGTGATTTATTTTCGAGAAAACGGTTATCGATCAGTCGGAAAAAAAGCTTGGTGCTAACTAAAGTCTGATATGTAGACTGACATTGGACATGGGTTCCCTATGTATTTTTTTTTTGATCTATACACATACACACGATTCCTACGTGACGATTTTTTTATCGACTTTTAATCGACAAGTAAAATCTTTTATTTTTTTTTATTTATTACAATCCACTCGTCAAATTAAGATCAAATTGGTTTTAAGAGATATGTAACTACAATTTCTTCTAAATTAAAGCACTTTTCCACGTCAGCCAATATAATCACGGTTCGAATCTCAAACCTGCTCTACACACTTAAAGTGTATTAATATCAGTTCTCCAAATATAATTTTTATATCCGAATATATTGTTCACATTCAAATATATTCTCATATTCAAATGTTTATTTTCGAGTATAATTCTTAGATTTAAATAAGATTAATGTTACTAGTCCTGATAATAGCCGTTATCATACTCATTATTATTACAGTATTTGTGTCGGTGTGTGTTTGCGAGTGTGTTTAATTGTTTTTTTTTCTTTACTGCAATCGCTAACTGTTATTAGTTATGTATAATTGTTACAAGTTATATCGTTCATACCTCTCTATAGTTCTTAAGTGTTTCTTTAAAACTTTTTATTTTACATAAATATTGAGTACGAGACAATTTTACAAAAACTAGTTCTTTACCCTGGAGTAATGTACTTTTGCCATACCGCAGACGATTTCAACCGTCCGTGGATTTCCACGAGACAATTTGCGCGTTTAAAAAAAGTAAAAAATGAATGAAAATTTAAATCAAAGAAAGTATCAGAAAAAAATTGTGGCTTTCAAATTCTCAAAGCTGATCCAAAAAATTTTATCACCTGGATCAAAATTTAGGTGAAAATCAATTTTTGGACCATCCTGGATGCGCCACATTAGCTTTAAGCATTCAGCGAATGTTAGAAAATCCTATCCAACATTCTCAGCGATTCATTTTTTAACGCGCACTGTGCACACTACTTTGTTAACTTTTTGTTTCTCCATTTGTCCTTCCTCGCTAAAAATTTAAATACTCATTATTACAATCGTAAGTATTTTTATGACCCTGTTTCTTAAAGGCTTCGTAACATAAGTTGGTTTTCGGCCGAAGAATATACATATTACTTTACACACATGTACAAGACGAAAGAGCACGGACTAAGGATTTTAAAAAGAGGGGAAAAGCGGAAGAAATTTGTTTAAGATAAAGTTTTGTTCAAAGAGTTTGAGAAAAGATTCGGATTTCAGAACTAGAGAGAGAATTGCCCTAAAAATTTCTCTTTTCCAGATTATTGGAAAGAGAAGAGATGTGAACAAAAAATTGAAAGGAGAGGATAAAAGAAAGGGCGAAAGTGCGCCGGGAAGAAATTGAATACACTTTAAATTTACAAATTCAAGTGGGAAGACGTCGCGCACTCCATCCCTTTATTATCTTTAACGTGCCCTTAATTTTCAGGTAATAAAGTCATTCATATTCCCAAAAATCTTTCTCTAAATTCCACTGTAAAGCCCAGTTTAAGCTTCGAAACCTAGATTCCAAGATAGAAATGGAAAATATTTATTGAGAAGAATTTCTGATTAGTCAAAAGATTTGGCACGCCTTTTACAATTATTTGGCACGTATTTGAGCCGCTCGAATTAGGATTCTCGATATCGATTTGGCACAGTCTGCGGTCCCTCTCGCGTATTTTTAATTTTTTTTTATACATAAAGACTTGCCACCACATAGAAAAAATATGCTTCCAAAATCTAATCGCCCAATTTGAAGAGAGATTAGAAAAAACTTTGTTTTTTGTAACCATCTTCACTTATCATCCTTAATAACTTTTTTATTACAATCTCATTTTTACTTGTCTTTCTTGCTTTAAATTTAAAGATTCTTCGCGCCCGGGAATGGGCGAGGGTAATTCAATATTCTATAAAAACTAAGTTATTTATTAGCTGATTGCCTTGCGTTACGATAATTTCGGGTGTCGGTCCGATCGTCACGATCAATAATTAATTGCATTTTATAATAATTCATATTTTTGCATTAATCATTTTATTGAAATTTCAAATCTAATAAAATGATCAATTCAAAAAAGGAGATCGAAGACAATCAGGACTGACCCCTCGCAGTAAGGATAAGGCCCCTGCACTAACAGATTGCTCTACGCCGTCTATGCCACAACATAATGCTCGCGTTCCATTTTCGATTTTAAAACTGGATCTCATCAATTTTAAAACTTTTATCCAACTTTGGAAACAACTTTTGGATTTTTTTTCCACTTATTTATTGTAATTCTACTCTGGTCTAGACGAGAGATTGAAATTATTAGACTCTATTCTAATAGAATAAAAAACTCTTATTTCGAGAGGTTTTACTATATTCTAATTATCTAAACAACACTGTACTATAATAATCTGAGCATTATACGATTACTTTTCTATTAGAGTCTTAGTATTCTAAAGCCGAGAGCTTTATACGAATCATCTTAATATTTTAATTTGTTCTCAAAAGAATATTAACTCAGTCTTTTTAAGTGAGAATTAAAAAATTAAATAATAACAAATTGAAATACATTTGCAATCCCCTAAAGGCAAATTCTACTCATTAGATCCAAAAGTTGAATCCTTTTTGTATTACTGCAAAATTGATAATTCTCGTTTTAAAAATCGAATTTACGAATTCTTTTTTAAACATTATTTTTCGTTACAAGGAAGCAGATACAAACGAGTTCTCACGAAGGAAAGAGAAATCGATTTGAGCCTTTTTTAATAAAAAATGTAGATTTTAATTTTTAAAGAGAATTTCAAGCAAATCTGCTTGAAAAATCTTTGCAAAAATCTTTTCTTTTTCTCTTTCGATCGGCTTCTCGGCTTACCGAAGAGAAGTTTGGCACCTCTGGATCTCGACGAACATTACAATAAGACGCTAGGAAATACATGTATACCAATCTTAATACACGATTTTTATGAAGAACCTTATAAATTAGAAATGATGTACTAGTGACAATATTTACTAGCTACTTTCCTACGAGAATTGATTGATCGAAAGTTTCCCTAGAATCCCTAGAATAAATATGGAATTAGTTAGCAACGTTCTGAGTACAATGATCGATTCAGCGACGTTAATTCATTTCATTAGTGCGATACGATTAAGTGTTATGTATGAGCTTGTGTATACTGGAGCAAAGAGATATATAGCCTAATCATATGTGTTACCGGATATGCTTCTGGAATATACTTGACGTTAATTGCCTTCATTCATTTTTCCATTTTCATTTTTATTATTTTCATTAGATGATTAAAGTGGAATTAATCCACTAAATCTTCAATCTTCAATCATTAATCTTCAATCTTCAATTATACTAGGTATACATGAATTTACTCGAGACCTCCCAATGATCTTTAATTTTAATCGCGGTCTCAATTCAAATTATTTTTTAAAATCATCGCCAGCTTTTTGGGATTTATGAGTAGTACTGAATTTCCTCAAAGGAAACTTGTTTCTTAAAGTTGAGAAACTTTTCTTATTTATATCATTATTATTTTGCAGGAGGGGCGTGTCTCTATTGTCGCGAGGGAAAAAAATTGCGTTTATAAATCACTTCTTTTTTTCCAGAGTAGAAACAAGTCGTGCGAATCGTGCAATTTGAGCGGTTAAAAAATTCGAGTACCTAAAAACTACTCATTTGGCGTTTGCATTATTTTCTTGTTTTATTAAAGTTTGAAATTACTTCTAGATGTTTCAAAATAGTTTTATAGCCCATTTTTAAATTGTTTCAAAAGAGACTCTTCCATTTGTTTACTTTTGGTCTTTAAAAAAAAAAGATAAAAATAGAAGTGTGTAGAAATAAAAATATAGACTAGAATCTCGGTCGTTCAAATATCAATGTAATTAAATCATCCTCAATTATTTGGTTCAAGAGGCAGTGGCAAGTTTCAACTTTCCTCAATTCATACTGTCATTGAATCAAAATTCTATTAACAAACTTTTATTTGAACGACTCTAGAACGAATATTTTAGAATTTCCGAAAATTCAGTCTTTTGACAGCGTTGCAAGAGTATCATAAACTTTTAATACTGCTAAAATTAGTTATAATTAAAATTTAATAGATAATTTCTAATATTTAATACCTACTCATCGTGAGTTTTTTTTCCAACAAGTTATCCAATTTTAACTTCGAGCAACGCTGCCTCCCTAGAAAAAATTTCTAAATAATTTTTGAAAAAAAAAAAAAATATATATATATATATTTTCCCTCCACGGCATGATCATAAATCGGTATCTTGTTTTAAACGTTTGTAAGTATCAGTCTTTCCGAAGGATCGTAGATTCCACAGATTGCTTGGATCGCAGATCCTGTAACATTATAATTCATTTCATTTGCTTCTCTTCGGCACTTTCGTCCCCTCTCTGATTTGCAACAATTTCCCTATTTCTAGTGCCCCCAAACTAATCCTTTGTGTTTCTTAAAATTGGCCTTAACTACTATACTATAATCAATTCTAATCACAGCAATATTTATTGTTGATATACACAATCATACAGCGTCTCTCACTATAACTCTGTGTGTGTGTGTTTGCTTTTCAAAATTTTTTTTTCTTTCAAAGAGGCTACTCCTTTCAAAATTCTCATTTCCCATTGAAAATAACCAGTTTTCAGATTAGAAATTAACTTCCCATTGTAGAATTGCGGAAATTTATATTTTCCGGAACTTCAATTTCGGTGATTGAACATTTCGATAATTCAAAATTTCGGAAATGCTGTTAGATCAATTTTAAATCTGAAGTTGATAGATTTTTATATTAGGATTCAAGAATAATGGTGGCGTCAATTATCTTGTCAATCCCTGTAATTTGAGATTCTAGATATCAAGTTCTGATTTGCTGAGATCCTAGATAGACCCATGGGATTTTTCATCTTCAACTGATTTTTCTTCAATGGGATTTTATCCATCGAGAGGATTAAAGAAAGTCAAAGGTGGGTGGATCGTTTAAGTGGGAAGAGAGGGGGCCTGGTGATACGTGAACGACGAAGACGTTTGAAAGTGTCAAGGGGATTGAAAAGCTGACTCCGGATGAGAGAATCGATTCCTAATCGTATTGGCGACCGCTTTACGGTGAAAATTAATCGGGAGATACGAAAAAAAGGCACTTTTGCCACCTATATTGTTACCCTGAAATCTCGATTTTTCTCACCAGAAACTTAAAGAAAATTTTAATCATCGAGAAATTTAGACTCAAGTCTCTTGCCTAGAATTATTTAGAAATAGGATTTCGAATCTTTGAGTCAAAGATTTGTTTTAAATCTCCCTTGAATTTAACTTCAAATGGGAGACTTTGGGAAGCCTTCAGCTGATTTTGAGGGTATGGAAGCCATTCTTACTGAGTTTGATGAAATAAGTTTTCATGTACCTTTTCAAACTGTTTTCTTCGCTTACTGTCTTTTTGCAAGAGAGATGAAATGCATGACGAGAGGAACGGACGTGTTGATGCAAATTATTTTAGGTAACTCTCTTTAAAACTGAGAAAATCTCAAAAATTTTCCCTACAAATTTGGATAATCGGTCTATTTAGGAAGCGCAAAGGTTTACAATTTGTGTGCGATTTTTTGCTTTCCCAAAAGTTGGCACGCGCCGGAAGTACTCGACAAATTATGTGGCAGGGTTTTTCCAAAAATTATTTCGAAGCATTTTTCGAAAGTTACTTTTCATTATTGCTGTCGGTAAAATTTTTCGCCACTTACACGTTCATTATTGACAAATGGATCCATTTAAAAATCAGTATTCGATACTCTTTCCAACCAAATTTCAAAAGATTACCAAATTTTTAATGATATGTTAAAGAAGTATGAAATAAAAATTGGTTTTTGAATTTTTTTTTTAGGTGAAAACCAGGTACTATCGCAAATTCGGGATTCTAATTGATAATCCACAAATTTATTGAATCGATATGGTGAAAAGGGATCTTTTAGAATTGACGGAACAGTCTAATCGCGATTTTTCCGAGGTCGTGTAAGCAACATTTTTTGGAAATGGACCTTCACGTTTCAAGGATAGAAATGAGGTCGATGTCGCAACGGACCTGAAATCGAATTCGACTTATAAAAAAAGTCACCTCTAAACTCAACAATTTGATATTCCTCGACTTCTTCGAGAATTTAATACAAAAAACTTTAATCCTAGTATTGAAAATACTTAATACTGCAAGATTCGAAACTAATAATTATCTCAATTTTATTCAATCATTTATCAATAATATTTATTGACCCTATTTATAATTTCTATCTACAAATTTTAGATATTCGAGGAATACCAATTTAAAAATATTTAAAAAAAAATAAAAAACGGGACTAGGTGTCAAATTTCTAAATCTAGAAATAAATTAGAAAAAAATCCGGTATATTTTATTTGATGAGGAAAGACTGGATTTTTATAACAAATAAATAGAGATTTATTAGATTTATAAAAAATGGAGAAATTTATGATTAATTCATTATTAATCGATTAAAAATTCATCGATTGTCAGTCCGTTGACGATATTTGGTTCTAGAAGGAGGGAGAAGGAGAGGGAAGGAGGACGCCTCCTATTCATCAAAGCGAGCTTTGATCTCGCACCTTCATTGCTCTATCTCCTCTAATTACATAATTTGCTTTAATTGTATAATAAATATATATATATATATCGTATATATACTATATATCATTATTTATTTATACTCCATGTAATAATTTGTTTCTCTCTCACTTTCTCTCTCTCAACAGAAGCCATTTTTATCGCGTCTGGCCCCACTTCGACGGAATGACAACCATTGCAATGATTTTTATATTCTCATCATCAATGAGAATGTATTTTTTTTTATAATAGAACAGGGTGTCTACTAATTTTTTCCTATCAAATTCCCTGTTTTTCCGGTTGTAAGTATCAAACCTACTTTTATTCAGAGCATTAATTATTATTATTATTATTATTATTATTATTATTAATTATTAAAACATTATTATTAAAACAAAATAACATTTTTGTAAAAATTAATTTTTTTAATTCCCTGACCTTACAGTACAAAGAAAAGATATGTATAAAAAAATATTATTTCTTCCTTAGCACACAAATATAAACAAATAAATTAAAAATCCTTAAAACTGGACAAAATATATAGACATCATTTGTAAAATATTACAAACTTAATGCCCACGTTGGGAATAAAGTAGTAAATCTTAATACATAAGCTTGTAATTATTGTATAATTTCAAACTTCAAAAGATGATATAATTAAAAATTTTTAATTTGTGAACGTTTGTCTTTTTTTAAATTTTAAAAAGAGAAAATTAAAATTTAAGTAAAGATTTTTTTATGATAAAATTTGAAAATTGTTTGGTGACAAATTGTTAAACATAGTTTAAGTTAAAATTAAAAAGTATACCAATATCCTGACTTCAAGTTTGACCATTTTCAATTCAAGCTTTTTGGAAAATTTAATTGTTATGATATTTACTATCATCATTTTTGAAAATCATTTAAAGTTCTTTTAGAATTCGAGTTCCGGTTATTTCTCGGTCTTTCCGATTAGTAGACACCCAGAATCCCGAACATTGGTTGACCGTAAAACCGCAAGTAGGGACACGTGCAGACGCGCGATCACAGGTGGTCAAATATCTAATCAAATTCCACCAACCCCACTAAAAAATATCTTTAAATTTTGTTCTGCTGGCCAAACAGAATTGATAATAATAAAATAAAATAAAAATGTCGATTCAAACCACCTGTGCTCGTAAAAATTCTTCATACAATAATAAATTTCACACGATTGTGAAACCCAAATCTCTTGAATAGCGTGATAAATGAATTATCGATACTCATTTTTTGTTCCTAATACTCATTTCCAAGCGCTCCTTGTGCGTCGAACTCACGAGAAAAAATCGTCCTACCTCATTTTTTTTGTAATAATTTCTTTTGTTCGTTCTACTCGCTAGAAAGTATAAAATACAATAAAAAATAAATATATTCAATTATAAGCTCCGATGAATATCACAAAATAATTTCTCGTGTGCCGCTAACGCACCAAAATTCGAAAATTTGTCGCGTGACGATTTTTCGCCGCGCGTGGAAAAGTTTGAAAAAGAGCCGGCGTTTTAATTTAAAATTTGGAAAATCTAACACGCGTTCATGAAATTCATTTGCGAGAATTTCGTGGAGCAGACGGTGATAAAAAAAGATTAACAACCGGTCTAAAAGTATCGACTACTTGTAATTATAGTAATAATAGAGAATAGTTAATTAATTAATTAATGATAATAATTCTTTTGTTTTTTTTTCATCCTCTCGTTAAATATAAAAATGAATATATATAACGTATCTTTGGCTTGTTCCCGTTACCAATCGGCAGCAGCGTGAGGCTGCAGCGTGCTTTTTTTTTAACTTTTGTACAGATTTGTACACTCGAGTGTTTGTGTTTTCAATGGGCGTGTGTGAGTGTGTGTTTTGTCCATGTGTTCATAGTTACCTAGTGACTGTAATGGTGTATGTGGTCTTTTAATTTTTTTTCATGACATTTTAGCAGGCTGGTTGAACACAAGTTATCGGTCCAGCGCTAGATGCCATTGACAGCTTCTTTGTGACACATTGCATCCTTCGATGGCATCCCGTGAATATAAGACATTCATTTTAATGAATGGGAGACTTGACGATGTGATTTGGCGTGATGTATTGAAACGCCGGAATAGCCATCCCACCGGTCTCTAATGATATCCTGAAACAGAAGCAATTTTACTTTAGTATTTTGCAGTAATTTTCAAAAAAATACGACCCACTTAATTAAATTTTTTTATTTGTTTATTTTTCACTATTTTCAACACTAAGGATGTTGCTTTTTACAAAAAGCGAGAATCTTACGAAACGGGAAAAGTATAGTTATATATAAACTTCAATGAAATATTACTTTACCTAGATTGTAGCGTTTTAAATTCAACAACGGAAACGTTCCTTTTAATAAGTATATCTCTCAATATAATTATTCCGAAATATATGCAAGTCCTTTTTATCTTTAAACATGCATCAATAGGCTCTTTAGTACAACAAAGAATTGCGCGAATGTCTTAAAATTTTGATTTCATTTTATTAAGTTGTTCTTTATTGAGTATTTTGTAATAAAAATAATTTTACACTATAGCACGCAAAGGGAAATATGTAAGTAGGTTCTCTAAGGGTTTTGATTTAAGAATCGCTAAAAAACAAAACAGTAAAGCAAACACAAATTTTGCATGAAATATAAACAAAATGTAATTCTGAGTTTATCCTATAAAGAAAGTAATGTATGAAATATCCACATTTATGAATGTACTGGAAATTGCAATTTCAAAAATTTAGATTATTTTTTTTATATTCTAATTTAAAAACAGAATCATGTTTTTTAAAATCGCTGTTAAAATATAAATATGTGTAGCGAGCGAAAAAAGCTTAGTTTTAAAACTTTTTTGTAAAATGAAATGCTTAAATTTTAAGGACAGATTTCGAACCTTTCGTTTGACGCAGAAGGTATTTCCAGATTAGAACTTGCATCTAATACCCATAAGTTCGAATAATACCTAATGTGAATTTTTTTTTTACATTAATAACAATTTCAAATAAAAATACTATATTTTTCGACGCAGATAAAGAAAGCATTTACTTTAGAATAATGATAATGAGATCATGAGATTTACAAGTAGAATAAAAGCTTTTTGATTTAAAAGTGAAGTATATTTTTCAAAAATACAAAGAAATTTTTCATAAGACAAAACACAAGCGAATGTAAAATTTTCTTTCTTAGTTGATTCTTAAGGCCATATAAGAATTACCCGATCCCTACCTTACCGACATTTTTTGTTCTGCAACGCTATGTCTATTGAGATATCAAATTGAAAATTTCTAAAATTCAAGCTAAAGCACTAAGGTACGTTTATCTGGTCGTAAATATTGACATTTGTAAAAAAAATTTTTTGAAAAATTATTTTTTTATTTTTACAAAAATTTAAGACGAGATAAACATACCTCAGCATATTTTCTTTAATTTTAGAAATTTTCAATTTGATATCTCAATAAATGTAGACGTAGCGTTGTAGATAAAAAAATGTCGGTAAGGTAGGGATCGGGTAAGTCTTACATGGCTTTAAATGGAAAAACTCTGTATGATGACTAATAGGGAAGCACGTGCTTTATTGAGATTTTTTAAAATAAAAAAAGCTCTGACAAACAAAACTGTTCGAAAGAGAAATGGTCAAACGGGATAAGTAGTTTAAAAAGGACTACAAAGGAGCGGATGGTGCTTACCGAAGATGGGCAGGAGCCTGGGTCAAGTTGGTTGGATGGAAACATCTTCTCTCACTCTACATCTCCATTCTTCGGCGTGTTTGTATTTTGTATATATACACAGTATATATGCATTTTATATTTACTTAAATGTCACAAGACAACACTTGATTCTTAAAATTAGGGAAGTGTCTAGTTTTACGAAATTTTTCGTAATAGAGCAAAAATGAAAGCGGGATTGGTCAGCTTCCTTTTCCATTTTCCATCCCGCTAATCCATTTTCCTAATATTCACTAGTCTTACAAAAAATTTCGTAAGAATAGTTAGTGGCTAAAATTAAACTACAGTTTATGCTAAGCGAAATAACTTCTCTCACTAAATTTTAATATTGTCTATTAAAAAAAAATTGACCTTTATCTACTTCATTTTAAATCTATATTACATTTAATTATTTACTAATCTATAGAACAAAGAAAATCTACTAAAATAATTTGCAGATCTAAGAATAAGAAACTAAACTTCCTTCAAACAAAAAATTAATCATAATTGAAAATTAAGAAGGGTAACGAGTACAATGGTTGACCACCCCCCAATGACTGGTCATTTGTTTTAAATTAAGAAATATTAATAAATATAACTATTAATAAACAGTGCAAGATTGTTCTCAACATAATTTACACGCTTCATTATAAGAATTAAACATTAATATTTCTTAATAAAATGGTCATTTTAAAGTGTCCAATCTCAATCATTGACAAAGGTGGCTCTATTCACTTTACCTAATACCCTATGTATAAAAATTATAAAATGAGAAATCAGTTTAGAGAAATTTTGAAATAAAATAAAAGAAACTAATATATTCAATTATTGAATCATCAGGGTGTCGATATGTTAGTTCTGAAGATAAATTGAATATTTAAAGACAGTTTAAGTCAGAATTTAACAATTTAAAATTTTATGGATTTAAAATAAGAAAACTTGGCAATTTCTACTTTCTATTTGCAATTTTGTTAAATCTTCTTGAAATATAGAGATGTTTTTCAAATCCCTTAAGGGCATGCTCTGCCCCGTGGTTTGTGAAAATTTTTTTTTCGAAGTCACCACGGCCAAACGATAAAAACGATATATCGCTTTCAAATTTTGGGATATAGGAAATGAGACGCTAAATTGTGTTTCAAAATTTAATTTGAGTAGTAATTTAAAAAAAAATCCGATCCCTACCTTACTGGCTTAGCTTTTTTTTTTTAAAAGTACTACTTAAATTAAATTTTAGGACGCCATTTAATGTCTCATTCCCCATATCACAAAGTTTGAAAGCGATATATCATTTCGTTTGACCGTGGTGACTTCGAAAAAAAATTTTCACAAACCACAGGGCAGAGTATGCCCTTAAAACCTTTTGAATTTTCCTACAATCTTTTAAAATCGTTTGATTTTTTTGTTTTGAAACCTTGAAACCTGGCGTGCACTTAGAATTGGACTGATTAACTCCTCATATAAATATTGTCGATAAACATGTACAATCTGTATGATGTTTTGCTAAAACAAATAGAAAAATTCCGATTTAATATCCAAATTATATGATAATATTCAGTTTTCCGTTCTGATCGACAACCGGATAATGATTCAACCATAACAGTCATTCAATTTCCACTTACAGAAGTAATTCGCTCTTGAAAACAATTGTCCGTCGTATTTTCTGAATCAAGTAATTCCAGTATTGTAGTATTAAACACGCCTAGCTTTATTCAACAATGTAATACATAGTAGCATTATGCTTGCTAAGGACACGATGTATACAGTTTGAAGTCGGTACCAAGGATTGCAAAGAATCAAAACAGCGCCGAGTGAATTTTAATTATTAAAGCAAAAATTGATCTTATATCTTTACTTAAAATACCGATTGAACTCCTCACAGTGAGTTAGGACTTTTTTCTTAGATGGAACAGTTCTTATTAAAATAAAAAATATCGAGGCGCTGCGTAAATCCTAGTGCGATCATTGACACTCTTGTTACATTATTGTGTGTAGATTTATATACAAATACAGAATCCTGCGTAGAACCTTTGGTTCTCTTATTTCCACGTCCTGATTGTTATTTTCTCTTAAATCAACAAATCATTTCGAGTTTCAGTTCCAATATTCGATTTCAATAAAGAAACCAAAGGGTCAAGTCGAGCTTCTTCACGAAATCACAATCCAATAATAATCGTTCGAATATTGAGTCGAGAAATCGATTCTTAAATTTGCGAAAGATTTGAACAATGGAGCATTTAAGAGAATTTAGATTTTAATTTTGAATTAGTAAGAAAGGCACTACTGAAATAATGATAAATAACTCAAGAAGTACAAAAGCAATTCTTTTTGCAAATTGAAAAATCGAGTTTCATCAAAACAGATGATTAAAGAATCATAGTCTGATTATTTTCTCTCCCTCCAAAGTGGAAATCGTTGTGGATCAGTATGTCTCAGTGGAGGATCGACGTTTCACTACTAAAAATGTATCCTTACTACAAGTCGCTATTGAGCACACGAAATTGATACTGAACCTACATATAACTAAGTTAAATCCTTAATTATTGCTGTCACCATGAAAAATTGACTGTCTTTTACATTCAAGATACACATATGAGTGAAAGAGTCCTTGAGTCGCGATCAAATGGTCCACATTAGCAAAACTTCTAAACTGGAAAATAATTATTGTTTGGTCTAGACTAACCTCTAGTTGGTCTATTTTAATCATCTTATAACAAATGAGTGTGAGTGAATTAGGTGTGCACTATTACAAATGAAAATGGATATATGTGTTGAGCTTGCGAGATGCAAATTTATTATTGGGATATACGGATGCCTTGCGCATTACGATTACCATACATTATTTCTTTTACTATAATAATCAATATGATAATAGAGTAGTTATACATAATGGTTTTTATACCTAGAAAATATTTGACGCAGCGACATTCTATCTGTTCCGCGACTATTCCTGCTTATTCCTTATCGTATATGATAATAAGCTCTCCTATTTTCTTTCCCTTCGCAGGGACGACGCAATTCAAAAAATGTAATCAACATTTCCTCTTGACTTAATCACAAAACAACCCACTTTTATATTTTTGAATAAATTTTTTACCTTTATTTATACTTATATACTACGAGGGTGCTATATGATTTTTAAAACAAAATTACACCACCCCCTCGTCAATACAAAACATAACTTATGCATTTTAGATTTACTTTCCATCTTCTATAAATTCATTCAAAATTATGAAGTGAGATCCCACTTTCGTGGATCACTTTATCCACATTAGAAAATTCGCATCAAATACACTTCACATGATTCCAAAACTACAAAACTAAATCCTCTCTAAGACAAATTACATGTTCAAAAAACTATTTTCTTTTGTCACTCTCTCCCGTCCTGTCAGACGCCTTCTTACTTATTTGCTTAATCGATCGTGAAAAACACTCGACTACATGGAGAAAAAAATTGCGACTGTTACAGTAAACTAAGCTCTTAATATTATAGTCATATGCATTTAGAGTAGTTGTACCATGCGAAAATAGTTCGAACTTCGCCTTGCTACAGTTGCTTAAAATGAATGAATTTTGTACCAGGATAGCAAAGAATAAAGTCTGATACAAAATTATGATTAGCATTCTTACTATTACAGGTATATTTTTTTCTCCGTGTACCACAAAAAATATTTTATAACGTAATACGAATCTAGAAAATATACTTGATTGAAAGGGTAATTATTACTCGGAATTACAATAAGAACATAAAAAAGACTGGTCTAATGAGGAGCCGGTCACGATTCTCTTTAAGGAGAAAATTACTCAACAAAAAAGCTTCTAAAAAGTTTTTATTTACGACCTTTAAAATGAGGTTACTTGAAACTTGACAAATAATAAGTAAAAATTTGATGTCATTTTAAAAATTCAAAAAAACTCTATTGAAGCCAACATTTTTTAGTTGAGGGGATGTGGTAATTACCATATGAACAAATTTAGTTTTGCTAATTGCTAATTGGAAGCGTAAAATTTGCAAAACTAGATTTACTCTTATGCCCTTAAAAAAAAATACCAAATTTAAATCAATTTCCTTCGGGTATTGTTACTGTAAGATAAATTCTTGTACAATCACAAATCAGGAATATAATAAATTAGAGTAAGAC
>UCOH01000110.1:0-34556 GCA_900474275.1 Synergus japonicus
ACATAATTATAGAGAAAATATTCTGCTTTCATTTTAATAATAAATTTTTCATAAGGAAGAATTTTAGAAACTATATAGTTACATGTACGGTTTTGATTTTTATAGAAGTCGAACATATGTTTCGTCCTTTTGGACAAATGATCTTATGTCCAAAAGAAACCTATATTTAATAACTTGTAGTTGATTTAAAGATTGTTCGGAGATTCTGTGATTTGATACTGAAATTCTTTGGGCACGTAAGCTGCAGATGATAGTAATTGAAACTGAATTTCCTTGTCTTGTTTATGTCAATAAGTCAATATTATGCTTTAATCCACTGCTCAACGTAATCAAGAGCATTTTGAAGAATTTTCTTCTCTGTTAGCCTCAATTGAATTGCTAGTTTTTTCAACTGAGGTAAAGTTTTTTTCAGAATCTCTACGTCTTCCTGTGAACAAGTAAAGGACAATTAGGTGACTATCCAGTCCGATAGAGGTCCGATACAATCGCAACCTCTTTTTTATAACATAATTTACGCACAAAATATAAAATTAGTGATGTTAAAAGTAGTAAAGAAACGTTCCTAAAAATGACCCAAAAAAAAACCATTCTTACCTCTTGAGAAGTGGGATAATTTGCAATTAGTAGTTTCAACCGAGCTAACAAAAATTTCCTAACGTTTTCTTCGACGACAGTCTCCAGAGCGCAGTCTATATGTTGTAAATCAAAAACCTTATCGGATTCGAGCCAATGTTCGAGTTCAGCTTTCCTCATACTAAAAACTCTGAGGAAAGCCAACAATGTATCCGAAATCGGTTCAGGACCTGGATTTAAAAGAAATTCGCCAACAGAAGGCAAATCTAACTTTTCTAAAAGTTGTAATCTTTCCTTCTGAAGTGAATCTGCTTTACTGATGCCAAGACGAAGTTTGAAGCCGTCCTAAAAAAATATTTAATTATTACCCATCTTATTTATCGTATCTTGTTATAATTTAAAAAAAAATTAATTTTACATACCAGCTTATTGTCGGGATAAACAAAGCCTGAGTGGACGAAGAAATCGGAGTTAGTTCTTGGACCGTAGTATATAAAGATTTGTTCACCTGCTTTGAAATCTCTCATTGAGCGACATTCGCAACTTTCAATTATTTTATTAAAGTGTGTTGTAATCTACAAACGAATATAAAATTATGAATGTATAACAAAATTTAAGTTATGAATATTGAAAATATTTTCAGAATTAACCTTGCAATTAATATTTATAAAAAATTACCTTTCCTTCTTCATGATTGCACATGTCCCATAATGGAATTAAAGCAAGAATCACTTGAGTCTCTTCTTCATTCGGAATTGTATTCAGTCGTGTCATTACAGTTGAAACTGCCCAGCTAAAACAGAAATAATAAACAAATTATTTATACAATACAATTTATTTCAAATGTTGAACAAGCCCATAGAAAATAATAAAATAAATATTATTTCAAACTTTAAAAAAAGGATTAAAGATCTGGACTATTTATCTTCAGATATAAAAATTTCTCTCTTCTTAAATCAATTTACCCATCAGCTGTAAAATTGATTATTAGAAACTGGAATCATTTAGTAGAAGAAGTTTGATTTTGGAAGGAACTTGACCTAAAAAGATGAAATTGGTAGCAAGGGGATTCTCATTGTTCCGGCAACTTTCTCTCAGAGGAAATATGCGTGATGGTTTATATGCTAAAAGTTAAGCGACACTGGCCTTCAAGTATTACTTTAAAATAAGAAACTTCAAAAGTGCTTACACATCAACTTTCTGCTTGTTCACTTCCGCGAAAAAAAAGTAAACTGTCGCTAATTATCGAATTTTGAAATAAAAAAAAAAGTTAACCGGCAATCATAATTTCAATATTTAATGAGATGACATTTATTGTCAATTTAATTAAGTGATGAAGTTTCTATCAACAAAAGTTCCAACTTCTTCAAGTTTTCAAAGCTTTCCAGGTCCTGAAGCTGCCCTGTTTAAATGTAAAGTACAAATATTTAAAAAATAAAATAAAGAAAGAGAGAGAAAAATATTATCAAAGCAGGAAGTTGTCTAATGAACAGGTCATGATTCAGGGCATTCAGAGAGAAGATTCATCTTCTTCTGAAGCTGAACCATGCTGAATGTTATGTGCTCTGAATGCTAATGATGTTCTATCATCGTCTGGAGATTCGACGTGTGAAAGTGCACTTTTCTCATTTGCAAGGCGTTATAGCTTTCTGCTATAAAGGACAGTCAAGAGCATCAACGTACTAAAAACTGAGAAATCGGTTAAACCACTTTCTTTAGGACATATTATATTTTGCCGTAACCCATGTGATTTCCTGAAAATAAAGCTAAAGTCCTCTCTTTCTACTCTCGTTGTCCAAAAACAAAAAATCACTTCCTTTTTTTAGATTATATTTTTTCCAATTACGCGCCTTTCTCAATATGTAATTTATACTTATGATAATGTTTATAATTAAACGTCACAAATGGATGACTTAAAAAAATGAGTAATTTTTTGGTTTGAATAAAATCAAATTAATATTTACAAACGAAATTAAATTGATTTCTATCATTGAGGTATCTTTGAGGAATACAGTTTCCCTGTAGCCAGATATACAATAAAAAACAGAGAGTGAACAAGAAAGTGCCTCTTATTCTAATGATGATCGTTTATTTAAGTAAGCGAAATTTTAGACCCATTCAACATTTAGGACATACAAAATAAAATTGAAAGAAATTGACGTTCCAATTGAGATTTCCCTTTCTTCAATTTATTCTTGAAGAGCTCGCACCGTCACCGTTTTCTGAACACTATTATCGGGATGCTGTAAGTACGCAACGCGACTTACAAAAAAAAATTATAGACATCGGGAGAAAGTTGTTTTGTATGTGTATCTACAAAAGTATTCCGAAAGCTAAATTAATTTATGATCAAAAAAGATGCCTCCGCAAGCAGAGATTTTACTCTCATATCGCTAAATTTATGAAAATAATATTTGAGAATTATACTGAAAATTATAAGTACTGAAGAGTTCAAGGCACTAACAAAAATTCAGGACTAATACAAAGGTTTACAGATTTATTGTCCATAAATAGTTTATAATATTTAGTTATTTGATTATTTATTTATTCTCTTCTTTATTTCAACGTAGACTTAGATAACAGAAAATTACATAGAATTTTCTTTTACTTCGAAATTATTACCAAATTATTATACTGAAGTAACTTCTCTAAAAAGACCTCAAACTTTGTGTAAGGAAATTGTCCAAATTTTTTAAGAATCTTTAAGTTTATAGTCTTTTTGCCCTTTTTACATTAGACGGAAGAATCTAACTTTCTTGAAATTTGAAGACGGTTTCATAATTCTATAAATTGAAAGTATGAAACTCAAGGATTTTTCATGCAATTTAATATTTATACAGTCTCCTAACATACTCATACTTTTTTTCTGTAGATTGTTATCAATTAATACTTTTGCATTCCTTGAAACGACCTTGGAATTTTTCAGATTCGCAAGACATAACATAAAGAAATTGTGGTTGGATTTCTATTCTCTGCCTGTACTTGTTTTTGAAACTAAAATCAAATTATTGAATATTAAGATATTTCACCATAAATGTGCACTTTAATTTCTTTTTTCTCGGCAACTCTTTGGCGAAATTTCAAAAGAAAAATCTCTTCGCGATCTGTTTGTGAAACAATAAAGCCACTTGTTTATACGATAATTGCTATTGTGTGACAATAAGAGCGAAAAAAATACAAAGTTTCTCTTCCTGCAGTAATTCTCACATCAGAACACAACTGCATCTATTAAATTAGTCTGACACTATATTCATGAGCATATAAATTTTGCTCAAGTCGATGAATGATTTACGATAATCGTTAGAGGTTCTAGTATGGTAGTGTCTGGTGGCTCGTCATTACATTCAACCGGAGAAAGCAGATATTGATTTTCCTCTTCGATCATTTTTCATTTGCATTCATATTATTTCCTCTCACTCCTCTCACCATTGCTACCGCAGTCCAGTTCCAATTTAAAAATACCAGATCTCTTCTACATTGTTAAGTTCAATTTATTGAAAAATTCCATTTAATTTTATTTAATTTATTTTTAAATTACATTATTCATTATAAAATTATTTATATCTTGCTTATTATGGTATACGATTTTAAAACAACAGAGAAGTCTGATTATTGTTCTAGATCATCAATTTTCTATGCATGGGAGCAATATGCTCAGCCAATGAGAAGATAAAGTAGGATAAGGCTTGGAATACATTATCCAGGTTAATACCACTCGGTTACAGAACCAAGTTATCGTATATAGAAAGTGTATGAAGCGACTATCTCACGATCTTCAATTCTTTACTCGACCTTCCCATATATGCAACGAACTGTGTATCCCAGAAGTCCTAATCTTCTTGCTCTTTTCATTTTGCTTTTTAACTAATTTAAGAGTATTCAGTGGAGCAACCACTTGCCATTTCATGAATCCTGCTTGTCGACTTTCGTTTGGAATTCACATCAAGAATACATTTACTATATTCTGAAATACCAGAAATCTACGAGATTTATTCTCACTTGCCATCAATAAAGAAACTTAATTATGAATATATTGATCATAATTCAAATTAGAAACATCAAATCGTGCAAAATGAAATTGGAAGCACGTTCTTAAATTATATATTAGTTGAAAAATTAGTGTCATTCATAAATATCAATCATTTATGCTCAAGATTTAAATGGATTTAAGATATTTCAACAGATGTTATATAAATAAATAGATTTCAAGAGGTTTAACAAATTTTAAAGAAATTCCAAAAGATTTCAAAAGTTAAAATCACTTTAAATCTCTTGAAATCCTTCAGGATATCTTGATATCTTTGAAATCTTGTGAAAACTCTTGAAATTCCTTAAAATACCTTAAAATCAGTTCGCAGCTCTGATCTCAATTCTAAACTACAGGCGACGAATACAAATCCAACCAAAAGTTAAAAAAGAGAGAATGTGGATTCAGATTTCGAGATTGTACGAATCTTTTTTCGATATAATCGCAGCTTCTTTTTATGATAGGATAATTGAAGGATGATTATAATAAGCTATACACTTATAGGACATTATAAAGTTATTTTTATAATTTAACTTCAAATCAGTTACGACTATTTTGTTTACTTTCTGATCAGTCTAAAATACGTCATGATTCTAGGTCTTTCCATTCTTTCTAAATTTATATAGCCACCTTGATGTACATTACTGACTCTGAATGGTTCTAAGGATAATAATTATCTACTATTACACCAGACTAACGTAATCATGAACTACTCAACAAAATTCCACAGCTTAATTATATTCACATGAAAAACGCAAACATGAAATTTTCATCTAAATAAAAAATGCCTTTAGAAATACTTTAGATCTTCAAAATAGATATAATTACCAATTTTGCATTATAATAAATATTTTGTGTCTCTTAGTTAGTTCTTCTAATGCTAATGCTATTACTTTCATTGTCATTTTCCGAATTTTCCGGGGTCCCAGTAATTTTGCGGTCCAGTATAAAGACCGAGTCTTTATCTCTCATGAAAATGAGAATGTTATCCACAACATAGAAAACACGAAAAGTCAGTATGCAAAATTGGTTCTACCTACACATTCTCTATGGAGACTGATCGAGACGAAATGCATCTCCAAACGTGAGGGAAGAGAGCGACTATCTATGAACCTTTAGAAGACTCCTTAAGTTTCACCGGCTTACTTACTGCGGAGGCGAGAGAAAACCGCATCAGTTAGCAAGAGAGACTTAGCACGAGAGGTTCCAACGAGCCTGAGCGATTACCTTCTTAATTTCATCATTAAACTTGACAAACGTCGTTCAAATAATTCGTAAACAATTAAAAAAGGACAGTTTCTCAAAGAAGAGTCATTCACGAAAAACTGCAATTTTCTTCAACATCACCGAAGAACAGCCCATAAAATTCTAATTTTCAACGTTAAAGTGCATCAACGTGTGACTGTGAACGTGCTCTGAAATAAAATTTAAATTTTCTACAAACTACGCAATTTAAGAAATTATCGAACTTAGTGAAATTAGAAAAATTAAATTAACTGTGAACCCTGAACATTACAAACTCTTCAATAATGATTCAATATTCTGATAAGCTCTGAAGTACTTTGGTCCTTTACTGTATGAATTTAGAAGAAATCTCCACCTTCTGTCATCGTAAAAACGTGATTTTTGTGTTTCTGTGTCTGGCAGCTTTGTATGTTCACTTTTACTTGCAGCCACCAAAACCAACAATTAATAAAAGATTATACTTTTGAGGATTATTTGAGGATTTCTGATAATTTGTGATTTATCCAAGTGAAATAAAGAAGTAGAGGAGAAACCAGTGAGGATTAAGTGATTGGAGGAACTATGGTTCTCTGATCTCGGATTTCAGCAAGAATGAGGAAAGTGACTTGTGTTATCTTATTCTTAATTGCACTCGATTTATGTGCCCTCTTCAACTTTACCGAGTCAACAGAACCTGCTGGTTCGAAGAATGTCAACAACGATCGACAACATCGGGTAAGATTTTATTTAAATATCACACTTCTAATGCTTGTCACAATCCAGACCAGCCTAGACTTTCACGCCTGTAAACCTTAATTCCTTTGAAAACAAAGTTACCTTCTGTAAATAAAAGAAAATTTCTCATTAAACATATAATTTGTAGATTAAACTTGTTACTGAAGAGAAAAAATATTCTTCTATATTGTTCTATAATTCTTCTTCTTTATCATTCTATAAATAATTGATTAATTACTTCTTGCCAACATTCTAAACTATCCATACTTTAAACATATCACAGTTAACAATAAAATACATAAATAAATAATTTTATCTGAAAATCTCGGAGAAAGATTCCAATTAGAAAAAATGAAATAACATTTTCTGAGATTTATTTTACCTTGAAGTAGAATCTGCTTCAGAAAGCTCATTAATTATACCTTTTTAAAAAATCGGAACTGATCAATCTTTGCTCGAAAGCGGGTGCAGAAAGTTCATTCACATACATTTTCAATTCAGTTAAATACTGCAGATTACGGACCATTAAAAGTAACAAGATTTCTGGATTTGTATCTGTATCAAATAAATCTTTAAACTCTTTAATTAGATTCTTAAAAAGCTAAATTATAATGTCTAATTATTAATAGTTAGAGCTTTCAATTAATCTTTTTCCTTTCATACTAATTATTTAATCATTTCAAGCTAATTATTCGCACCGAATTTAAATTTCCTTCTTGTTTTAAAATTGTAAAAATTTTGGGTTTTTAAAATTCAATTTTGTCATATTCTCAAAAATATATAATTTTTGATTTTACGCACTTTGGGAAGAGAACAAGGAGAATTCTCCACAACGAAATCAGAAAAGAAAGAGAAAGTTGGCACGTGCAATGACTGCGGAAAGTTCGAGACTTTATATCATTTCATCGTGTATCGCGTCACCACTCAAGAAAACCAGGCAAATGATCCCAATTATGCGAGTTTGAAAAATTAAGAACCCCTTTAAATTAACAAGAGTCTGCACAGGATGAGATCAAACCAAGATATTAACTCCGGAACTAGTAAATTACCTTCTTCCGAGAAAACATTTGCACATTCACTCAACCAGAAGAGGTATAATAAATGTCTGGAGACTCATTATTTTTTTTTAATATGCTAATTAGAATTAAACTTCTTAATTGGGGTCAATTTGATTGACTTTAAAGGACCTTTTCACAAAAAAATGATTGCTTCTATAAACTAAAAGTCTCGAAGTGAGTGTATATTATAATTTTACGGATATAAAATAAATTCAAAACGATTTCAGAAAATTGCACAGGATTTCAAAAGATTTCAAGAAATTCATCAGATAATAAAGAATTCAAAATTTTTTAGAAAACCAAAACGCTATTTTTTCGCATTGTAGCGATTTCAAATTCCAAAATTAGGTATTCATTTTTGGCTTGCCCTAATAGACACATTCTACTTTGAACTTTTATGGCAAAATTATATACTAGATTGGAATATTTACAAAAACTGAAATGTCGACTTCAAGTAACAACCAAGCAAAGAATATGGAACAAATATGCACTTAAAGAGACAAATTGGTACTAAAATTCAGAATTGGAAAGAGTGTAATAAACACTACATAAATTCTAAATTGCTAATAATTTGAAGTTACATATTTGAAACAAGTTATTTGGAACTTAGAATATTGTACAAAAACGTCAAATCTCAATGTTTTATAAAAATATCAATAACAATATCAATATCAATATAAAATATCAATAACCAATAATCTGATGGACTTATTAAAACAATTGCACAACTATTTATCTGCATTATACAATATTATACACTTAATTAGTAGGAAAATAATAATTCATTATTTCCTATATTTTATAAAAATATTTTGCTCAACAGGAAAAATATTCAAATATAAATATCCTTTTGTAAATATCCTAAAGTAGACATTAGATTTTCCTTCCGTTAAAAAAGTAAGTCAAGTAGTAATAAATTTTAAGTTGTTTTCTAAAATGTGCTCAAAATCAAAGATCTAAAATTACAATGACTTCATGGTCTATGAATTTTAAGAAGAACAAGAATTTAGTTTCTGCGTAGGCGAAGAAGTTATGTGTATAGTGCATACATTTCGATTTAAATAAGAATTCAATTATTGGAAAGACAAGACCTGGGCTATAAAAGTAACTATTGGCGTTTCCGCTTCTAATTCATAGTTTATTGCGAGAAAAGGTGTCACAATTTTTTTAACGGTATATATCTATTATTACTTTCATTGTATTGTGCAACTGCAAACTATGATAATTGCAGTGAAACTTTCTTTTTTTATGGTCGTTGAACTTTGGACATTATTTACTTTTGCATGGCTCGTTTAACGTTAAATGCTATGATTCGTGATTAATTACATTTTTGCTGCTCTAAGCAGAATTTATTCTAGAATATCATTTCATTCTGTCCTCCGTCTTAACATCTCAGCAAATTGTAAACTTTAAGACACATTATCTGTTTAGACAAATGCAAACATGGTTACGTTCATGAAAATTAAGAGAGCATAAAGGAAAACTATTTTTAAAGTCTTATTAGGATTTTGCAACTTTTTCCTAATCAGAGTTTGTACATTAAAAAAAATAATTTAAATTTCGTGATTATGGTTTTAATTAAGAAATATAATATTAATTGTTGTCGAAATTAAATTTAGGTATAAGGTCCAATAGTTCAAAATAAAGAAGCTGGTCTATTAATTTTTATCATTATTATTAGATTATCAGGTTTCTAATCTAAAGTCGATTTTAAAAAATCTGATCATTCACCGTTAGAAACTATAAACCTCAATAAGTGTATAGGATTTAATCATTCAAAATGATTTATTAGTGGAAACATTTATAAAAGAATATTATAAATCTTTCTAAACCACAAAAGTATTTGTGGAGATTAAATTAATAAGGTGATGCTTAATTGAATGCACAGTATTAATAACACTGAAGCGTGTAAACTCTCGACTCTAGAGTGAATTCTATAAATCCCACGGAATAAAGATTCGCCAGACTTTCTATGCGACTTTCAACGTACACCGTATTTACAATTGGTTCTTCGTTCTCACGCCCTTTCATCATCCACAATGCAATTCAATCGTGCACTTTTAAGTCTCAGACAACCATACTGGCTCGACACACTGAAAGTAATATCTACTTTTTTCAAACCGGCTCCCATCCCAATGCGCAACACTGCCCGAGAAGAGTTAAGGAATGTCACTACAAAAGGAAGTAACAGAAATAACATAATAGACTAACAAACTTTCACTATGGAAAACCGCATTGAAATCTATCCCCCAATTTCAGTTTCAGTTTGTAACAAAAGAACGAGCTTCATTAAAAAAAAAAATAAATAACACTTTCACTTTCTTCCTATAACATAAATGCCAAACCCCTGAACAAATTTCTATACTTTTGTTCATAAATTTATAAGAAAATATATAGAATAATTAGAAAATTGAAGGATTCAAAATTACGATTTTAAATAACTAGATTCGATTAAATTACAAAAAAAAATTTCAAAAAACTGAGAAATTTCAATTGCTTTAAATTCCTTAAAATTTCTTTAAATCCTATCGGAGATTTCGAGAATCTATTTTCAATATAATCGCGACAATTTTTTTATGGACAGGATTTTCCGAGAGATGTGTGTTCACAGATTGAATAAGTTTTTAGAGAAGCAACTTAGCAATCATATAAGTGGTACTTCATTGGTCAAGTGCAACTTTTTTAGTACAATAATATGGACAATACAAGTATGCAGATAATGAAAGTGTGTGGAACGAATGTGATGACTTAAAAACAGCCTTTTATTTACGTCGGTACGGGAACACGTGCGATTAGCCGGTTGCATAGAAATTACTGCGTTCTTGGCTTTTATAGTAAAAGCTTAAGTAAGAAATGCTACCTATTTTTTTTCTTTTAACTTACTACTAATAATAAGTAGCTGTAAAAATTAACAGAAGCTATAAATACAACAAAAATTAATTCTATCATTCATTAATAATAAAAATCTACTTTAATATTACATGAATTCATAACAAATATTTGTTTTCTGATTTTCAAATTCAAGTGAAAAGTTTTTAAACAAAATAATTGAATCTGCTCGTGTATATAATTTCTCTACTTGACAAGTGAAAGCAAAGTAAGAGCTTCCTATAAATTATTGATAGCGTTGCGGAAACCAATAAATTTGATGTCTTTCAGCTAAATTTTATGTCAGCGGTTAATATTATTTTCTATACTTGGGTAATATATAAATTATAAATTATTCTGCTTTAAACTTTATAATCCAATGTTTTTGCATGAGTTAGTTTCCGATTGCTCAATAAATAATATCTATCAACCATAATAATCGTTTTCTATAGAAAAACAGCGAGAGCGTGAAATTTAAATTTTAACGAGATTAAATCAGTTTTATGTAATTTCTCGACTATTATTCCACTTCCCAAAGCTTTCCAAAACATGGATTTTATTTATTTAGTAATTTAAAATATATTCAATATTTCTACTATTCTACTTATAAGTTTCTAAAATTTTAATAATTCCATTACTTCCTTTCGTGAACTCAATCAAACCTATTTCTCATTTTTTGAATCTAATTTGTATCATAATTTTTGTGTACAGAGTCATCAACCTACTGTGGTCGATTCCCTGGAAGAAGAATACCTAGAAGACAATGAGTACACGAACCAAGAATCAAACTCTCCTGGTCAGCCCATCGGCAGGGGGAGAAGTACCGGAGAAGCTCTGGAACCAAAATGGCGAGATGGAGATTCCATTCCCTTAGTGCCTTTTCAATCAGCAACAGTTGCAAGCAAATCTTCAAATGAAAATAATCCGTCTTCAATCGAAGCTTCTGATGAAGAAAAGAAAGAAGATGAAAAAACTTACGGCAAAAATCGTCACTCGACTTACTGGAAGTCACAAACCCAAGAAAAACAGACTGTAATCACAGACGAGTACGACTTCAACAAAAGACATATACCCGTTAACAAAAATGACTATCAGGGCTTTCGAAGTCCGGAGTTAAGACTCTCCAGAAGAAGAAAACCGCCTCAATTCGAAGATATCGAAAGACACCACCACCCCTCTGAAGAGTCTTCGAGTGAATCCGAAGATTTTCAAGAAGACAATAATCAAGAAAACAAAAGGGAAAGTAAAGTTCCGAGACTCTCTTATGACAGTAAGGAATATCTAGAAGGAGTTGCTTTGAGATCTCGTGAAACGTTCCAAAATCATCCGAACGAATACGAATTGAATGATGAGGAATACCAAAGACCTAGACCCAGAAAACGAAGACCACCTCAAAATTACGAATTTGTGGAAGCAAAAATTTCTCCAGTGTCATTGGATGATAAAAGTACTTCTTCGCCAACTTATTCTACTATAAAACCTCAAAGAAAACAAGAAACTACTCGACGCAATAATCAAATTAGAACAAATTACAATAGGACGACTATCAAGACTACTGATTCTGAAAAACCCTCAGAGAATTCCGAACTTAAATCGCTTTTGAAAATGCAGCAAGTTGAAGGTTTAAGTCTTTCAGAAATCTTGCAAAGGAGAAATCTAACTTTGTCTGACCTTCTTCAGGGCAAAGCAGATGTCATCAATTTGTTAAAATCCACTCACGTGGAAGATGAGTCTGAAGAAGAGTTAAATGCAAAAGCAAAGGCTGTCGAAATGATGAAGATATCTGCTTCTTCAACTATTAGCATTTCTTCCACCACTGATCATGCGAAAAATGTTGAGAAGCAGGATGATCCATTCTCTAATTTTAGAGCTGCTAGTACTCATGCTTATCAGAAAGTTTTGCCAACCCAGGAAGAGAAAATGGAAAGAATCCATCCAACAGAATCGATGAATTCAGCGAAACTGTCAGACTCAGTCTCTTCCGAAATTCCCATTGTCATCACTACTACAGCTAGTGTGATTCAGCAAGAGAAAGAGAGAATTAAAATCACTTATGATGAAGATGAAATCATGGAATTTTCAGACTTTACTATGAAGAATTCAAAAACTTCGACTGTCGCAAATGATTTAGAAAAGGAGGAAACTACTAGGCATACAATTTCTCAGACTGATAACTTTAATCGCGATTCGGAATCCACCTTGAGTATTGAACACATTCTCACTCCTATAAAACAACCTTCACTCGCTAAGGATGAATCTGAAATAGACAAATTTTTGGAACAATCGAGAGAGAGAATTCAATTTGAAAATAAGATACCTCATTCAGGACATGAAGATGATAACATCAGCAGTACGGAGATGGATTCATTTGAACTGGAATATCAAAATGACGGACCTCGTGAATCAAATCATGAAATTATTTTCCAGAAAAGTAAAGAAACTCCCAAAGAAACTCCTAAAGAAGAATCAAATTTCAAAGATTCTTTACAAAATCACAAACCGTTTATGAATCATAAAAACGATCAGCTTTATTCTGAGATGGAACCTGATGCCCGTGCCGAGATTCTAGAGCTCTTCAATTCTGGCTCATCTGCAAAGAAATTGGAAGTTCTCTTGAAAACTAGGAACATGAGTATAGAAGACTTGATAGCTTTAAGACAGAGAGGATCAAGTCAACTTCACTTGGCAGAAGTGTCTCAAACCAGGGGACATGGCTTCAGATTACCAACTGCCAAAGACGAACAAAGTAAAAGTCTTAAAGACAACAAGGAAAACGTGGAAATAGTTAAGCCAGATTGTTCTTCATCCCGCACAGTAAAAGAATTTGTGGAATGGGTTGAAGAGAAAGAACCAACAAAAGAACCTGCTAAAGAGATTCTCCATATAAAAGAATTTGAAACTCTTCCTCCAAATTGGTCTGATCAATTCGGATATCCTCAAGTCAAGGAGCAGTCAAAAGAGCAAGAGAAACAAGAAATTAATGCAGAAGAGTTTGAAGAAAGAAGAATTAATTTCAATTCTGAGCCAAGTAACCAGTCTGATGTCTTTGTAAACGTTTTGAACTTTGAATCTTCTCCGCCTTTCGAAAATCAACAAAAGCCTGAAGAAATTTCGTTTTACATGAGTGAGGTGCCATCTTCAAACATACCAGAGAGAAAAAATAATTCGGTGATTTCTATCGAAGATGGTCGCGTTCAAGAGATCATAAGTGATATTTCAAACACCTTTAACAATATCTACAGGTTGAATGCCGACGAAGGAAAAAGTGAGGAAAGGAACTCGATCTCTAGAGTTAGACCTAGTATAATTGCGAGTGGTGCGATTCTTGGAGTTACGATAGTAGTTTTCCTAGGTATCTTCATTGCTTGCAGAATTCGGCAGAAACAAAAGTACACCTATAGGAATACTTTTTCACGTGCTGTCTTTCAAAGTCCAGTTTTGACAACGAGAAAGTTATCTAATTCTAGTAGTTTAAATACCATTATGGTAAATGTTGTTGCCACCTCGACAACCAAGAGGCCCGAAAAACCAGGTTGTCATGAAACTGATGACGATTATGATCCTAAAAGTGACATAGAAAATGATTCGCTTGACGCGAATGATAGTTGGGAAACGATACCTGATTTTATGAAATAAGTTTAATTTTCTAAAAAACTTTCTAAAAAAATTTGTTTTAAAAAAAATTCTGCATTGTAAGAAAACTGCATCATTTCATTTGTTTCCATCCAAAGAGAATTAGATTAACAATCTTTGTTTTTATATTGTGAAACAGATGAGAATGTATCACTTCTCTTTGTTGTATTATTTAATATTAAGTTGTATTAATTTTCTGTTATCTGTACAAATTTCTGTTTGAGAAGATCTAACCAAATCGTGCATGTAATATTAGCAATTAGAAATATTGCATGCTTAAAGTAAACAAAGATCGCTACAATTTCAGCGAGTATATAAAAGTTTGACTGTAATTTAACTCTATAGCTTCTAAGAAAAATTGACAAACATCGTCAAAGTGGAATTTTCACTCGACTTAAAAATTGTAATTTTCTTTTCTATTAGATTCTCCATTATAGAGAAAATTCCACTTTTGTTGTGTATAGCAGAGATTTTTAGATATTTAAGACTATAACAGTTGTTTTATATTGTTAAGACATCTAATTATTTTTAGAAGTATAAGAATTCCTTATTTTAAGAGACTGTATTTATTTGTATAATTTAATGCGATACTTTTTGTATAAAAATAAAAAAATGAATATTGTTTAAATATTGCTCTTGATAATTGTAAGTCTCTAAATTTACGTTAGTATTTTTTCGAAAATCACTCACCAATATTCTTCATAGGTGAACACATCCCTGAGAATATCCGATACAGCGTTTTGTGTATTTTGAAAGAGTCTATTGAAATACGAATATTGTCTTGCTATATTCCTACATTGTTTCAAAGCAACTTCTACAACAGAAAAATATAATAGAGCAAATTATATTTATCTCTATATCCATCAAATTTTTTGCACATCAAACAAAATGAGTATAGTAATTAAAAGTCAGAATGAAATCAAACATATTAAATTATTTAAACTTAATTTTCTTACCTAAAGTAGGACTCCCTTTCAACTCAGTCATATCATTTGTATTCATATAGAGAACTGTAGAGTAGCTGGTCGGTAGTGAATCGATATAAGGCTTCCACATTGAATTTTCCTTGTGCTTTTCTATAAGAAGTGCAATTCCTAAAGCTACTTGGGGCATATGCTGAATCAAAGGATCATTTTGCAAAGCCTGCAGTTCTGGTGCAGCCACTTCGGTACTAAATATCAATTTCCTTGGTATCTGTAGGATCAATTCGTTCTCCAGAAAATCCTTCTCAGCCTTCAGTCCTAAATCATATCCAGGAAATTCCGATATGGATAAGCCATCCATGTTAACTTGATTTTCTTTCAACCAGTTTACAAATCTTTCGATTGCTTGAGATCTTTTTGTAGATTCTGATTTCATCTCCTCTAGGCGCTTAATTTTTTCCAAAATTGACGATATCTCCAGGTAGTTGTCCCATAGTCGCAACAAGTAAGCTGAATTACTACATACTGAAATAAAAATAAAATTAAAAAAAAACAAAGATATAATGAAGTATTCCGCTCAAAAAATAAAATAAATACGACTCCTTACCAATTAATTCAATAATGTAATTTATTTGCAGGCTGTGATAGTCTATTAATAAATAATTTACTTGAACTACTCCGTAATGAATCAATGTAATTATTCAAAATTAAAACAAAATAGTTTCAATGCTTTACGAATGAAATAAGTATAACTGAATATTGAGAAGAAAATTGTCATATCCTTTGAAGTTAAGAATCGAAATTTTTCTCAGCCCCGACGAAAATAAATTTTAAATACATAAAATACTTACAATGAAACAATTTTTCGCATTGAATATTAATCTCGTTCCTCTTTACTGAAGATATTCTCTTCTGTGTTCCACTGTGTTGTTTACTTTTCGCAACGACATGAGGCTTTTTCCTACCCATTTTTGCACTAACTCACGACAATATCGAATTCAATATAAATGTTTAGATGCATTATAATACGTAATCACGGCGACATGCGAGTTCTTCTAGTCGAAATCCACGCTTATTGCTACTAAAAATAGAAATAAACTTGGTCGTGGGTGTTGGAATGTGATAAACATAACCTCAAAAAAATACAGCTGTCGCTCTCGGCCCTCTCGGCGTTCTCGTGTTCGGAGCAGACGCTATTGATTTTTTTTAAAACAGGTCACCTACTTTATTGTAAGATGAACTTAATATGTATGTAAATAAAAGATAAGCACATTACACCGCGCAGAAAATATTGCATGGTATTTAATAATCAATTTGAAATTCAACAATTTTAGGCCCTACAAATAAAATGTTTGTCAATTTCAAGGCAAGTATATTACTTGATCCATCAAATTTTACCTAATTTATTAAAATTTTAAAGACATTAATTATTTAAGGCCCTTTATCAGTTATCAGTTTATCTATAATCTTACCAACGAAGTAAAATTATTAAATTTTTATAGTTTTTTTTTTTAGTGAAAATTACTTTTGAAACAGACCAAGTTGATTTACCATAAAAATCAATCATTATTATACTATATTTACAATTTTCATAGTTATATTCACAGATTGGGATGTTTTTAATGTAACTGCATAATTTATTACAAACGAATAATCGAAATATTATACATTGACAATAAGACTGCAAGAGTTGTGTACGTTTTGCATAATCTTCAATTATGTAACATCATTTTAGAAACTTTAATTTTAAAAAAAAATTTTTATATTAGACCATACTGTATTTAATCAATTATTCATTAAAAATTGTAAAAAATTTGTTTTTCAATTAAAAGCAAAATATGATTTCGAAAAATATTTTTGAAATAGAAATTCAGTTAGAGCATATCTTTTAAATATCAGATAATCGAAATTTGCATTTAAGAAATTCTAGAGAATTTTTTCATCTACAAAATTTAACGCCAAAAAACGTAACTAATTTTTATATTGTCAAAAATATTTTTTATCTCAATTCACCGAGATTTACAGATAGCAAAATTTTCATATAAGTTACAGTTTCCTAATGCAAACACATCATTAAAGCGTACCGATTAAAGAAAAACAATACGATTAACTCATTTTGCCATCAAGTTTTAATTAAAATGAAAAGTATGATACTAATGATTAATAGTAATAATTTATGTGCCAGTATAAATTACTAAATATAAATTACTCAGCAATTCATATTGCTCGCATCAAAGCTTTTCACTGTTTATATTCCCTAGAATCTCCTCAATGTCTTAGATTAAATTAAAACTGTTAAAATGGAAAGGGATTCTAAGAATTTTCGCGCTGCAAAGGGATCAAAATACCAATATAATAAGTCAAAAATATTTTTACAGAAAAACAATCTAAAGTTCAAAACAACCAATACCGAGCTACTTATTTAATTTAATTTCTAAACTTAACTATAAAGATTATTCATTGAAAATAATCGACTAATAATCTACAAGCTTCTTAATCATCCTAGAATATCATTTAGAAAGATAAACTTTGACTCGTAGATCGAAACATCCATGTATCCGCGTATAAAATATAGATTTCTTCACGCCCAACTGGTCCTTTAATAACTCGCTGACTCACAAAGTACTCGGATTTCAATGATGCAGTACATAATCGAAAAAGGAAAATTATATTACAAAATCTACCTAGATACAGAAACATTATTAACTTCTTTGCAGCGTAAAAACTCAAATAGTTAGAATTATTATATGTAATCGTATTGTACAATCTAATTCCTAATGTTCTTTACTAAATATCTGCTGGATATTTATTTTCAATATGATTCAGTTGTTCTGCTTAGTCAAGACAAATTCACTGTTGACTGGCCCGATCACTTTTAAAGAAAGTCATTAGGTTTCCTCGAATCATTCATTATTCGTACAATCGAGAAAATATAAAATTTTATCAACTCTAACTAAAGAGTAAATGAGTACTCGAAGAATCAAATGTTTCAAAACTGCATCGCAAATAAAATATTAGACAAATATTGTACAAGTGTAAGTAATATTTGTTGCAAATGATCACAAAAATTCTAATATGCACTCACGAATCTTCGCCATAATGAAAATATCGTTAACTTCATTTTCCGAATACGTAGTCACATTTCTTTTACTATTGCGCAGTCGTGTCTGAAATATTTTGCCGCCAAGTAGCATTGAAGGGAATTTTTAAAATTTTCACTCTTGTTTTCGGCAAAGCAGTTAGTAAAAGCTTCTGCAACTGGGACAAAGGTAAAATGTCAACTTGAGGATTTGCGACGCTTGGTTGCTTTTCATCTTCCCCTAAAAAAGAAAAGAAAAGTTAAATAATTTTAAATATAAGGAAACAATAAGATGCAGTCAAATATTTTTAAATCATACTTTACTTACCCTTTTTACTTTCAGGTTCCTCCTCTATATCTTGAATAAGTTTTAAACAAGGAACTGGCTTCAGTACAGGTATAGATTCGCCACTAACAGGTCTGTTCTTCTGATTACATTGGTCAACAAATAATTCAGTGACCCTCAACAACTCGAGCGTCACGCCCCAAACAAAATGCGTCAAATTATTCGAGAGTTCACTGACACCAGCCAAAACCATGTTATTTGATGTTGCAGATTGCGATATATATGTTGGTATGATCAATAATCTTTTGATATTCGTGCAGTTGGCTAAGCATTTGTCAAAACCATTTTTCACGTCGAAGTTAACAAGCTCTAACTGTGTTAAACTTTCTATCTGGGAAACTCCTTCCAGGATGTCGAAAGTACAACATGAACCTTGACCCTTTTCAAACCTCAAGCGTTCTAATTTGGTTAGTTTAACTAGAACCTCGGTACCGAATTTCTCAGGTAAATCGGAACACTCTCCTAGCTCGAGAGTATCCAAGTTTACTAGAGATTGCAAAACATCAATATTCTTCTTGCCAAGTTCTCTTATCGAGGTGAGGCTCTGTAAATAGAAAAATATATTAGTAAGATGTCATGTATTTCCGGATTACTCTCAATTTTCGAAAACTAGGCCCTGTTAACCAGGGTGTTCCAAAGAAGTTATTTTTATAGATTTTTTGAAGTCTTATCCCTTCATTTTTTTAAATAAAGTAACACAAAATGAGAAAACAAGACATTAAAAAATAGAAAAAATACTGTTCACACTACTGTTCACTCTGTTCAAGTATAATAATAATAAAAAAATAAATACTTACCAGATGAGTTAGTTGCGTCAATTCTTGTAAAGGTGTAAGGTCACCTTGAAGTTGCATTCCTGCTACCGATTTCAGTCTTAATTCATGACATTTCTTAAGATTTCCTACCGACTCTAAATTTAAAGTATCGCATTTTATCGCCAAAGCGCTTAAGACTTCCAATTGTGGGCAATTTTTGAAGACTTCCTCTACAACAATCGCTGAACATCGACATAATTCTAGTTTTACAAGACTCGTCACTTGTGGAATTACGGAAACGAACTTTTTCCACATCGTGTCAGAGTCACCAGAAACCAACATTTTTCTCAAATCTAAATGTTGTGTTTCACGCCTCTTCAATGTTTCTACCAGACCGTCCCAATCTGTTACCTGACTATTTTTCATCCGTACAGTTTTCCACAAAGAAGGATGCGCTGCAAGATCCCTCCACATTTTACAAACCCTCGCAGCTCGCAATAATTCTTGAACTTTTAGATATTGGAATATTTTAGATAATGCATGGTAACCGGCGCAAACTGACACCATGAAGTGTTGTCTTTGATCTGTCTCAGCTTGAATTTGCTTCTTTCTGTAAACATAAACCAATAGGAAATTGGATTATATTAGAGAATTTATTACTTAGAATTATTTATTAACTATAAAGCAATTTCTCAAAGGTAAATTATAGAAAAGCGATGGCGATATTAAATTAAATTCGAGACGAAATTAAAGAAAGCATGTCTAGAATAATGAAGAAAGGATAGGAGTTTTGGAAGATTGATGGGAAAACGCACTAAATAATTTTTGTTTTCGGCTCGCACATGTCATTATATCTGTAAATATAAAAAGTAAAAATGAATTAGATTTTTTCAGTGGAGCACTTATCTTTAGCTGACTGTATAATTATAGTATTAATGCAAATTTCAAATGATACAGTGTTGAAAACTGGAACTAAATAACAGTAAAATAATACGGAATAAATACATTTTACGTTGATACCACAACTAAAGAAAATACTAAAAATTTTAATTGTGTAAACAATCACTCTGCTTTCCTTTGAAAAAATAATTTTAGTGCACAGCACAATTTTTTGAATAAAATAGGCAGACTCTAAAGAAAATGGAAATTGTCGTCGCAGTGATTTCAAACAAAAGAATGTGTTTAACTAAATCATCCTCTGCACTTCCAGTCAAATAAATCTTTTAAATATAATATGTAAAAAAAACTGCCAAAACCTCAGAAGGGAGTTAATTTTAACTAGTAAACCACTAGGAGAAGAATTAAAAACAAAAGGACTGTAAGAATCTTGCTTACTTGATACCCGCTCGCGCAATATTCAGGATCGCTGTCGAAGTTCGATCATCTACTGAATTAGTATTCTCCACTTTAGAATAATCACTGCTCTGCGTCGCACCATTTATCAACGATTTATTTTGTGAAGATCTTCGGTTCTTCGGTTCTAATTTCTTCAATTTCTTCTTTGCTGGAGGTTCAACTTCAGGCGATTTAATATCATCCAACTCTGCATTTAGCTTACAATCAGACAATTCATTTGAATCAACTTCCATTGCACTTGAATTATCTTTTAGAGATTCTGGAATTTCTTCTGAACTCGGAATATCTTTGGAAATATCTTTCAAATCATCTATCGCATCATCTTTTTGATTGTCTCTTGAACGATCGATTGAAATTTCATTAGCATCATCATTATTAACGACCTTATCAATTTTCTCCCCTTTTGCAGCTACCTGTGACCTTTTCTTTTCCATTGCATTAGAATTATCAGCTGTAGAATTAACTTTTTGACTCGAAGACTTCTCTCCGATTTTTTCAGATTTCATAGTGATGGCAGGTTGCACTGACATTGCATTATTTTTTGGTATAATGATATATCTTTTACCTGCCATTGTGGCAATATTCTGAGCAGGTTTTAGAACTGTTCCATCAAAGCTGTGCTGAAATTCATTTTCTGTCTGAGCGAAACGCGTTCCCTCTTTTTTATCAGACTGTGAAGTCAAAGTCGAAACGGAAGTTGCCTTTAAATGCTTGGAAGCGATTCGTAAATGTGATTCTGAACCATCAGATTTTGGTATTCTTTGCAGTTTCGGAGGAGCAAGGTTTCCCTGAAGTTTTGATTTTGCATTTGACGTTCCTAACATACTAATAGGTATTAACGGAGGTGGTGTGAGGGTCGAATTCACTGGTTGAAGTTGAGAAACTGTTTCTTCCGTGTCTTGCCGACAATTCTACAAAAAGAAACCTACTTTACTGGAAAAGTTTTGTTGTATTAAACTAAAATCCTATCGACTAATGAGAAATGTATTTTTTAAAGAGACTAATTTCTCAAAACTAAATTCTATAAAGAATTCTAGAATAATTTTATTGATGAATTTAAAGCGAAAAAGCCTCTTGTCTATATCGAAAATCTACAATTATATTCGTACCTCACAGACATAATCATCACTGCCTGCATGTTCCACGCCGTTGACACATTCAGGGTGATAAAGACAAAGGCAGACGCAACACTGTAAACTTGGTATCTGGCCCATACTGGTCGAACATCTGATGCTACATGGTTCCAGAACTTTGACCCTGCAAGATGTGCGTTGATAGGGAAAAGGGACTAAGGTAGTATCAAATAGTGCCATATGAAAAGAAGCCAAGGAATTATGGGTCGAAAAAGGAAAATAGGAAGAGAAAGCAAAGGGATCTGGGTCTGTAAAGTATCCTAATCAATCTAATTTCTATCAGATTCGACTAAGAAATTTAAAAACAGTAGCTCTTGTATGTGAAAATTAAATCTCAGAAGGAAAACAATTATTTTAATTCACAGCTATAGCTTTCATTTAATTTCCAGTAAAAAATCTTACTTTTTATCATTTCTGATTTAAAAATTACTGCAAAATTTTATTTTTAATTCAATTTTGATGAATTTTGCTTTTTTTAATTTTAAACAACAAGATATCTAGCATTCATAATAAAAAAAAACTCACTTTAAAACCCGTTTTGCCTTCGGAGAAAGTGCCTTCTCTGTTGCCTGTTGACTCCTCCTTGTTGCTGGAGAATTCTTCTGGGGTGGAAGCATCTCATTTTCCTTGACTTCTGAAGCCACGAGTGCAGGACTAGGTTGTCGTTGTTCCAACTGCTTTTGCTGATGCTTCATCTCTTCTAAAAGTTTTGAAATTGACAATTTACAAACCATGTATTTTTGAATTATTCAATTCAGGAAGCAATAAATTATGAATTCATACTTTTTAGTAAAGTCTTTTTCGCTGGTTTAACTTTCAGGGTCGCGGGTGTAGTTTTTGTTGGTTTAGCAACAGCCTTTGCAGGAGGAGGAGATTTAACAACTAGAGATGATTCTGGAGGAAGATCTTCAACTTTCTTAGTTGACGCAGTTCTTTTTGTAGGTGGGGCCGTTACTTTTTTATGCGGGGTCTTTGTAATTGGAGTAGAATCCTACATAAAAAAAAGGAAATATTTATAATTTCTGAAGAATAATAAATTAAAAATAAATCAGTATTAATAAAAAAAGGAACATGACGACGTACCTTTCCTCGTCTGGCATCTCTAATTATTTCCTTTGCGGGATCATTTACACCAAGCGGTTCTTTATGGAAGGTAAAGTTCTCCAAAGTTAGATTTCCTTTTGCATTCACTGTAAAATAAATTTTCCCATTAAGTAAATAGAATTGGTGATAATATTTTATAAAGAAAATGTTAAATTAAAACTGCGAACGTGGTTCTACTTACAGTTGGCAGACACTTCCCTAAAGCTTCTTACTTTTTTCCCCTTTGGAGTGATATAATAAATATCAGACATTTTCTTCATATTAGCATCAAGACCAGAACCCCTGTAAACTAATTCGCGTTTCCAGCCATGTTTGAATGGTTCTTGAAAAGCAGGATTTGTCAGATCGACTGTTTTTTGTTTTCCCGCGCTTGGAGGACTAACTCCGCGGCTTAAACGAGTCCCTCTCAATTTCAAGGGAAGATTGGGTGTACTGATATTCACAGATGAAGCTGACGATTTGCTAACCAGATCATCCGATGTCAGTCGAGTTGCTTCAGATTCAACATTATTTGATTGTCCAATCGAGTCTGGTCGGGATTCTTTGATAGATTTGACTATCTCTCCAGCCAAATTTCCCTCACTTTTTCTTGCAGGTCTGCCGCGTTTTACTTTCTTAGCGGTAGACAATTCTACTTCAGCAGCTGTGAAAAAGTTTTGAAAAATGTTAAGGTCAACCAGAAACATATTTATATTTAGAAACGTGACAATGTATGAAATAAAGAGCCTAACAATAACGATACAACTTGGTAATTATGAATTAAAAACAAGACAATTGTACAGTATAGCAAATAAAAATTACGCTTTTTGTATTACCACAATCATTCATTATGCATAAATGCGTAACATATCAAAAATGAGATCCTGCATGCATAGTTTCCACAAAAAAAATTACCAATAAGTTTTTGAAGAACCAAATTCTTAGAATTGGTGTTATCGAAACAGTGACTGTCAAACCCGTTGAAATCCGTTGAGTCCTCCGAACTGATGTCAGGTTCCGAGAGTTTGCGTTTACGTCCCTTCATCTTGGGCTTTGCGTCACTTTCGACGGTGTTTGTCGAGTTGGCCTTGGTCTTCCGCAAATTTCTTTTTCCTGGGGACAAGCTGATTTTCGATGTATCCTGCATGTCTCCATTAACTTCTTGCGCGTTTTCTTGGACTATTTCCATCGGTTCATCCGATTTTTTGGGAGATTGTTTCTCCGGCTGGTCTACGGTTTCTAGGTTAGAATCTTCACACGCCACCTCGGCGTTCCCGCCATTAATATCGGCATTATCCATCGTGTGATTCCGCCGGGCCACTGTTTTGGGAAGACGTGAACCCGGACACTAGAACCTTAAATTAACCTCACTTTTCTCTAGAACCCCTAAGTTCCGGCGAATTTTTCCTAACCGTCCTGTATTTTTGAGCAATGGTTCCCGTGTGTTTTTTGGTGAGGTAATGCTACTGCGCTCATCTGTCCGTTGATAAATTCAATTAAATATACACCATATAACACTGCACTGCTACCAAGAAAAACGTTTTACTGCGATATATATATATATACGCGAGTCGCAAGTTTCTCTGTCCTGTGTCTTTGTCTTTTTTTCAGTGCTACATATTTAGTTGCTAGTTTGCTGCTGGCGCCATTTGAGGACAGCACTTCCTGGAGCATAGAAAGGCGGGAACAATTTAAATGAAAATAACACAATTAAAATGGTATTGAATAAACAATTATTGTATAATATTTTTATCGTTAAATTCGTCTTCATTACCTTCTAAACAATTTTTTTTCAACCGTCCATAAATACTTTCACATTCGGAGTATTCAATTTTGATAGCTTCAAATTCAGGGAAATCACGAATTAATTATCAGATCCCTACCTTATGTACTGCTCATATGGTAAGTAACCAAATTTCCATAAAACGGATAAAACGCAATAAGGTCGCCCATCAAAGGTCGCGGAGAGGGTGAAGTACGGAGAAAGACAAGTGAACGTCATCTTTCCGTTGTTGTTGCGCGATTATAACATCTGCATGTATATGGATCGCAAAAAGAGAAAACACACACATTTATTTACCGAAAGTATACACGCGCAAGAAAAGTGGCAGGAACGCCATCGCCTAGTTTATTGAGCATTTACAAGCATTTAAAAGGCTCTTATTTATTTCTGTCAAATGTCAACAAACCATATGTTCCAGAGTTATGATCGTGTAAAAAAAAGTTCACGTTGTGAATAGTTGTGCACGTAAGGTCAGTATGTATCAATATTTGTACATTTATTTTTCTTGTCCAAAGACTGACCGAGTTTCCTACTTTTTTATGCGCTGCGGGGTCATTGCCTTTGCTCAACGTAGGTTCTATGTGTAGGTCAAATATAAAGAAAATATTATTTAGATTCTTTATATATTTGACTATACTATGGTATATTTAACTATAGGAACTATAGGTTCTATCAAAATCAGCTGATTTGATAATTCATCAATAAGAAATGTCAGAAGCCCATATGAGTCTATATTTGTCTGAGCAGAGATGGTATGAGAAGATTATATGAAAAGATGTATTTTTGAAGATTTTTAATAATGTATTGCATTGCAAAAAAATTACATATGTTACATATAATACATGTTCAAAAATTGGCGTCGAATCTGTGTACAAATTGTACCTAAAAAGTATGAACAATGATAATTTAAATTGGATTTTCTGTTTTAGAATAAATCTTTCTTCAAATGGAGCGTGTTTTAAAAGCAGTGCCAGTGGATTTAAGAGTAAAAATGGAGGCTCTCGTACATGATTTAACATTGGCACTTGAAGAAAGTAATAACAGTGCAAGTGTGAGACGTCGATGGGGAATTAGAAGGCGAGCTCGTTCCACAGGAAATATTCGTAAGTGTAAGGGCGATTTGAATCTTATGAAAAGTATGTAGTCTTATAATAATATTGAGACATATATAGCTTGCAGTAATACTCAAAAGAGTATAATTAACACCAGGTTTCTTTCCAGCATCGTTAAGTGCTAATAAACATTCAGACGATAGTTCATCTTCTGTTTGTGATGTAAGAATTTCAAAAAATGCTTCCACTTCTAAATATCAGTCCGACAGCGATGATACAAATCACACAAAACGATTCGCTCGATTTTCTAATTTGCATAACGCCAGTAATTTTGAGAGCGATTCTGTAAATGAGAATTTCATGCCAAGAACAAATACAAAGCGTAAAAGGAAGTTCAAAAGAATGGCTATTGACTCTGATTCGAATCCGTCAACATCGCAAGCATTTACTATTATCTCAAGCTCGGTTGGAAAAAAGAAAAGAGTGTTTAAAAACGAATGCGAAAACAGATATGGAGCAATATGGTACGCTACTTTTATGTGATTTGATTAAATAGAAAATAGGACATATTCTGTGGCATGATAAATGCAATTTAATTTTCAGGTGTGGAAAACGAAAAAGATCATGCCGAGAGCGATCAATCGATTGTGAAATGCGATCATTGAAACCATCTCGTGCTTCAAAATCTAAAAATAGGGAAAAGGTTCAGAGTGAAAATGCAATGGACTGTTCACGTGTATCTAGTTCCAGTATTTCTTCTAGCGACTCAGAAACAGGAGTCGTAACAAACGATGAAGATCGTGAAGGTAAAAATTCGTATTCTTTAAAAAAAAAAAATACCAATTTGAACACTTAATTCTTGATAATAAATTCCTAACTTTCTAGGTGATGATGAACAATCCGATTGGGTCGGAGAATCAAGTTGGTGGGATGATACCGAAAGCATCACCGAAGATAAAGTAGGAACAGATCCTGCGCTACAAGCAATTCTCCACGGAAGCTTCGAGCATCTAAGCGATGAAGTTAGAAAATCCTACAAACAAAGAATTCAATGGATTCGTGATGGAATAAATGGTCGAGAAATTCGTGCAGGTCGTAGACACGTTGATAACAAGCCTGGATACTCAATAATAACTTCTGCGAACGAAAAGGTGTCCAGATTTTTACAAGATCCGAATCAAAGTGAATTGAAATTGCATCCAATGCACCAACCAGAACGCGAAAAATTGCGTAGACTCGCTAGTCTTTACAGTCTTAGTCTCAAAGGCGATTTGAGCTGTCCGATTTTATACAAAACACGACACACCACCCAAGCTATCTGCGTGGACCAAGTGTCTCTCAACAGATTCTCTGATAACAAAAGACTGAGGAAAACACCACCGAATTCTCCTAATCCAGATTCCTCCATGCAAAATCAAGACATTCATATTTCAGGACCAAGTTTCAGCTCGGAGATTCCGACACATAATATTGTTGGGTCGATGCAAAATTTGACGAAACTTCCGCAATTTGAATGGAACTCACATAATGCAGGAATCGATATTCAAACTAAACCGAGATTTCACAATTTCGGCCATTCTAAGTCTAGCTAGATAATGCAGTAAGTCTGTGTAGTTTTTTATGAGATATATTGGAAAGTTATTGCAGTAAGTAAAACCTACTTTATTCTTAGTTCTGAATTTTTTGAGATCTATTAAATTATGTTTATTTAGATATTTAACTAAATATTTCTTTCAAAAGTCGACTGATATTTTTATAAAAATTGTATAACTCTGAAAGAATGATATCGAAGAAAATTGTTTATAAATTTAAAATCATTTTTTGGAGTTACACATTCTACATTCATTAAGAAAAAGATGTTACTAAACAGTTCGCAACGAATTAAGTTAAAATTTTCTATGCAGTTTCACAAGAAAAATTGTTGCATACTTATAAAATAACCGCCCATTCATTGGAATAACTTCTTGAGACTAAAGTAATACAAATTTAAACTGAAGATTTGTGTAAATTGGTGTTCAATTATTTCAAAAGGGCGTGAAAAATAGATAGTCTTTTATTGTTATGAGTTCAATAAAATAGTGTAGTTGCTCTATTTATACTCCCTTGTCTTAGCAAGGATTTTAAGTGTATGAATATTGATAATAAAATGAAATAAACGAACATATAAAATCAGAAATTTTACTGTACATTTTTTTTACAATTCTAACCAGCAAAAATTACAGTAGATTAACTTAAGCTTACGAGGAAGGACTTCATTTAATGTTGAGCTAGTTTCTTTTCGGCCGCCAAAACATTCTCATTAGCGATCATTTGGAATTCCTGAAATCTTTGGGATATCCTCTGACTCATTTTCAGGTACTTCTCCATACAATTGAGGGCACATTTCTCTTCTTTCGGCTTAATATCGCGACTCGTGAAATCACTCACGCAGTCTACGAAGCAGGTTTCTGAAATCTTATTGTAGCTCAACAGGAATTCCCGAAACTGTAAAATAAAAAACTAGCTGTGAACTTGTATAAACTTTCGTGCTCATTTACTCATATTTAGAGGTCTGTCAATTTGATAAATTCATGTAAATTATTCAAAAATAAAATGCCTTATTTCTAGAGCAACTATAGGGTAACAGTACCAAATAGAAAAATCCCGATGCAAAAAATATAATATGTCTATTCAAGAGAATACTATCATGTGCTGTGGGCAAAGTATGATAACAATTTTCATTTTCCTTTTGTTTAAAGCTGATTAAAAGTAGGTATCAACGATAGATAAATATGCTAACAATTGATCTTACCCCACATCATTTAAACATGGAATTAACAAAGTCAAAAGTAAATCAACAAAACTTAGAAAATAGCAGTTCAGAAAACTTTTGTGAAAACTAACCTCAAAAATTGGCTTCATTGCTTAAATTAAAAAAAATGCTTACTGTCTTAATTTCCTGGGATCCCACATTTGATGGAAGTTGCACTGCCATTTTTTAAACCTTCATACGAATTTATTCTTAAATTATAATTATTTATCACCACACGACGATTTACTGGCTTTAAATAGTTGAAGATTAAAAAATTATGCTCTTCTAATCCTAAACACTCCTAAAATGCGTAAAATGGTAATGCGCTTGTGTCAAACAACGCACCTTATTGGTCAGATTTCGCGGAAATATTTGAAATACTAAAAATGTTATTTTAATTTTTGTTTAATAAACAATTGCATTTGAATTAATAAAAATATGAATTAGATCGTAAATTGAAATATTTATATAATTTAACTAAATATTTTATTATTTTATTTATGATTCATTTCCTAAAATACAATTATTTATTAATATAAATTAAAGCATCATTATTAGCATTTCAAAAATTGCCGCGAAATCTAACCAATAAGGTGCGTTGACTGACGCATGCGCATTATCAAGTAGTAGATTTTTGGAGCACTGTAAATAACAACAAATTCGAATCGTTTCTTGTCGCTAGAGTTGCTAGAATGTATTTTTAGTGTTTATATAAAGTTTATATCGTTTTAATTGTATAAAAGTGGCAATTTCTGGTTTTATTGGAGCTTTACTTTCGTCATAAATAGATGTTTCAATTACTAAAGGTGTGTATTTCAGAAATGGAAGATTCAATTTTCCAAGGTATTTACACTAAAATATAACAAGAAATTAACAAATCGTAATTTTTTCGATAGTCATTTTTTATTTGTGTTGAAAAGCCGTATAATTTTTCGCGGTTTAAGTCTTTATCAGCCTTTATCTTCTGTATATGTATAGCTTTTTAAATTTTAAGGTTATGTTTGTTTATTTTTCCCCCAATTTTCCGGTGGCGGTTCATTTAAATTAGCACGCAACCGTTGGTTCGGGTGGTTAGGGGAAGCAGATGTTCGATATCGAAATCATCGACAGGTGACATGCGATAGTTTCCCCAGTTTCCCTATAAAAAGTATACAAGACTTAAAAAATTGTTAGCGCATTTTTAAAAATAAAGTTTGATAACGTTTTGTCGTTGAAATCATCCAAATAAATTCTTCGTGGCTTGTCAAGCTTTTCCCTCCAAAATGTTACCTACAAAATTCTTTGTTTTGCTTTTAACGGTGGCTGAAGATCATCTTTTGGCTTTTATTCTTCTTTATTTTATAATTACTGTGTCAATATTTATACCGCAAAGCGAAATAGGTTTGTAAAAATTTCTATCAGTATTTTTGATACTTTTTAAAAATATTTTTTTGTTCATATTGATAAATATTGGAGCCCATTAGTAAATATGTCGACGGAATATTATCCAGTATTAATTTAAATCCGGTTTAAAAAAAATTGATCAATTTATTTGTGTTCTTTTACATTTCAGATCCAAAAAACCTTAGTGCAATTAAGGAGATAAAATGAATAAAAATTTCTATATTAACATAGATTAAAAATGCAAAAAAACAGAAAAATTCTCCCAAAGTCAACACACACTAGATTATCGAGTAATGAAACAACAGCTCAAAATAAAAAGCCTTTGCTGTCAAAAAAGATTGAAAAACCATGCAAAAATGCGCTATCAAATAATAAATTAAGTACGTCAAAAAACGACCCATCAAAAAGTGTACAGAGTTCTAAAAAAAAAATGCCACCTTTGCAAAAGCCAGCTAAGGAGTATAAAGTTGCAGATTTTGCAGAAAAGAGTGAGAGTGTATCAACTCCAACGACAAACAACACCGAAAGAGAAATAGCTGAGGCGGTATATTTATTAAAGAAAGAAATTAGTGAGTGGAGAACCCAAGAAACTTTAAGAAGCAGGGATGATGGTAATTTCTTCATTTAATATTACTAATATTTAAGCTAATAGTTTTTTATAACACTAATTTAACGCTGACAGGCCTGTAAGTTAGGAATAGTTTATTTATTTATTGTTAAGATTAACACTCATTTTAGTAGCTCTAAATCATTTAATTTTTTGTAAGAACCAATTTGTAATTCTCTCTTAAATATTTTCTAACTACGTTATCTTTTTTTCTGTGTTATTTGTATAATCTTAAGCTTCCAGGCCTCGTATGGCACTATCGAGGAAACTTGCATCAGCCGAAATAGCTCAGTTGGGAGAGCGTTAGACTGAAGATCTAAATGTCCCCGGTTCAATCCCGGGTTTCGGCAATTTTTTTTTCATTTATTTTTTCCAAATAAATTAATAAATATCTTACATTCGACAACATTCAGCAGCCGAAATAGCTCAGTTGGGAGAGCGTTAGACTGAAGATCTAAATGTCCCCGGTTCAATCCCGGGTTTCGGCAATTTTTAACAAAAATTTTTTATTTAAAAATATGTTATTAAATATCATACATTCGACAACATTCAGCAGCCGAAATAGCTCAGTTGGGAGAGCGTTAGACTGAAGATCTAAATGTCCCCGGTTCAATCCCGGGTTTCGGCAATTTTTAGCAAAAATTTTTTATTTAAAAATAAATTAATAGATACCATACGTTCGACAACTTTCAGCTGCCGAAATAGCTCAGTTGGGAGAGCGTTAGACTGAAGATCTAAATGTCCCCGGTTCAATCCCGGGTTTCGGCAAATTCTTTTTACAAAATTCTTTACTTTTTTAGAAATTTGTTTCAAATAAATTAATAAATTTCCATTTTTTTTTTAAAGATATGGAAGGATACATTACCAATTCAGAAAGGCAGGTGGGAAATAAAATCAACGAAGGTGAAACGAATTCTCGACAAGAGTGAGTACCTTGCATTTCTTTAAATAGTAAAATAAATATTTCATTTAAAAAATTAGGCAATTGCAGGTTCGTTATTTAAAATATAAATAACATTCCTTCTTATATTAATTGGAAAGTTTCGTGACCATCAAGTGCAATAATTTTAGTTTGGGGTAGTGAAATCGTGAATTAATTCATTAAAATCGAGTAAAGACAAGAAATAGAGAAATAGCATTGCAAGTTAATTATTTTCCGAATAAATTAATTTCCTATAAATTAAATTTGATTGCTAAAAGTTCTATGAAATTTCTGCTACAAACCCGGACTATATGATAATGAATTTTTTGTCTTGAAACACTTATTCTTCCTGACAATTTTTATAATTGCATAAAAAAGATGTTCATTCATAATTATATACTTTTTTTAGTTCCTTATATTTCATTCATCAAGTTTTCAAGCTGATATCTTATCTATAAAAAAAGCTATCTTGCAGACAAAAATTATGTCGATATTGTAGGAATCGAATAAGTGATAAATGGCCTTAAAAATTCACGAAATTTTGCAACATGTAACCGAATTAAAGAATCAGAAATGAAGAAATAGCGTTACTTAGTTCAAAAATTTTTCTCAAGTAATAAGTCTTTTCTTAATTTGAAAACTAAAACATTTAATAGATATATTATAAATTCAATTGTTTGCATAAAAAAAACTCTCGTATCAGGTCACTTATCTATTACAATTATTAATGATAATATGTATTGAACATTTCGAATGCAATGCCTTGTTGTTTTCATTGTTGGGACGTTGGGATTTCCGCGTGCATTCAAACCGTAAATTAAATATTTAAATTATCTTTTTACCGTCGTACACACCCACAATAATATTTACATTAAATGAAACTTTTTCCATAAACTTAATCGAGTGTTTTCCAAGAATATCTTTTGAACAGATTTTCTAGACGTTTCCTTTACTTCTCTTCATTTCTGGTTATAAGATTAAAATTTTCTTATATATAAAAACCTAAATGAGAGCAAGCATATTTCGCTTGCTCTTATTTGTTTATACTTACGCGCGGTTCTTAATAAGCAAGACAGACATATAAACAACTACAGGTCCGTCGGCCCTGATAAAATTTATGGTCGACCCAAATTTCAAATTCTTGATTCTGCAATCAATGAATCTTGAATATACTTACTAGATCTATTTTATGCAGTGCTTAGTAAATCGAGAAAAATTATGAAGTATGTACTACTTCTATCTATCATTCATATAAAGCGAATGAAAATCCTATCACTGCAATAAATTACTCATTACATGATCTCAAAGAGCGTTCGGTGGGTGTACAAAGTCTTTCATGTCAGTGTCATTCATGTAAAAGAAGATAAGATTAATCTCAAGGTAAGTTAACAGTATTTTGCATAAGTAAGTACAGCGCACTATTAATTCTTACGTATATTAGTCTCATTTACGGATGTGCCCAATGTCATACACGCTGATCAGTATTTTTATGGATTTCCTGAATGCCATATGCAGTTGCAGTTTGAAAAAATATGCATATTTTATACATATACATATATGCATGATATTATAAAGAATGAAAAAGAAAGGTTAAACCTGTTACATAAGTAACTGTAAATAAAGGATAAAAGGAGAGTCAAGACCATTTATTCTGTCGTAGGAGGAAGGGCTGCGTCATGATGGAATTTTCGAAAGTTTCAATAAACCGGTTTCAAATTGCACATGTGTATGCGTGCATGTGTGTACGAATGCTGGCATAGCTAGTGTTCTTACATTTTCGATTAGAAAAATGTTAGTATTAATTCTCCAAACACTACATACTCATTATTCAAGTCGTATACCTGAAATGGGCTAATAATGAACTTATTATAAAAAAATAAGGGATAATGTAGTAAACTTTGTGTGAAATCAATTTGGAAAGGTCTATTATAGAGCGCAAATTTTTTTCCATTGGGGAATCCTTCACCTGTTCACATTTTAATGGAAATTTTCCACTTACGAAGTTATATCAAGTTTTTGCTCGTTTTTAGAGGAAACAATCATTAATTAATCTAATATATTAATGTTAGGTAATCTCATCAGTCATCTGGTTCGCTTTGACTCAAGAAATTTTTATTTTCCTTACATCTTAAACTCTGTAAATTATTATAATTCAAATTAGGGGAACGTGACGCGAGACAATTATAGTCCAGCTATTTTAAGGAATCAAGTCGTTGACAACGTGGTCACGAAATAAAAATGCTAATATAATAAGTACAGTGCTGTAGGTTAGTGAGAACAATAGCTGATGTTTGTGAATTTAATTCAATGCTGAACGCGTAGTCTCGGTAAAAATATTTTTGGCAGTGTTACTTAGTATGAATAACAAATTAAGTAACGAGTCTCAGTCAAATCAAAGGATTGTCAGGGTCACAACATTGCAGGAATCACTTATTAGCAATATTGTCAGTTCAATAGATTCATTACATGTTACTTGACAATGGCTATTCTTTCTTTGAACTGCCAGTTGATTTTCGAATTCTAATTGACGGTAAAGTTGACCAGGGTCCTTATAAAGTAAGAATTTTATAGCAAAATCATTAATATAATGAGAATACATCTTTACTTTTTAAAGGGATGATTTATAGATGTTTCTTAACGATCAAAATGTTTTGGATTTAAATTCGAGAAAATCGATGACACCTTTGTTGATTTAGATTTTATTTTATGTCGTTTAAATTCATGATACAAATATATAACGGCGAAAAAATTGGTGAGACGTCTCGAGAATCAAGGTTGAACAAGCAATGATAGTATAACGATGTAGGTTAGACTCGATAGCTTCTCCGTCAGCGCGCATCGCAAAAATCGACATTCTACGCGAACCCGTCTCTCTCGTAAAAAAAAGGCAAAACCGGTTTGCCTGGTAAATGGCACATCGAGGACTGAAAGAGATGGAAGACCGCAAACTTCGGTCATTCAATTTTTTCTCAATTTTACTTGTCTTTAATACCCTGATTTACACCGTCTCTTATAAAATCGTTGCAATATTTAGAGAAAATGTTAAGATTCTTACGATGTGCTATAAATGGCAATTAAATTATGATTGATGAATCACGTTAATTTATAAAACGATCAGTTTTGATTTACATTCAAAATATTAATATCAAGTTTCTATGTTATACTTTTTATAAGAATTTTTCCATTGGAATCCTAATACATATATATATATATATATATATATAT
>UCOH01000111.1:0-86139 GCA_900474275.1 Synergus japonicus
TAATAATATAATATAATAATATAATATAATAATATAAATTAATAAAAGTACATATAAGAATACCTGCTGACTTTATTACTTTTATTACTATAAACTTTTATTCTCGTGCTATAATTTCTTAGGACAAGTTTTAAACGATTGTAAAATTAAATAGGTGAAAACCCAAACCTCAAATTATTAAAAGTTTATAATAAAATTATGTCTGAAAATATTTAGCATTTGAAAATGTTCGCGGGTCTTGCCGCAATGGCTGATGGGATTAATGGGTTGTGCCGAGTTGCCGACCGAGACATGGCGACGTGTAATACAAGTTGTTTTTAATATTTTCTAATGAAACAAACAAGTTTTGTGCTTGTAAACTTTATAAATTCTATTGTGTGTGCGCAATAATTGGGGAACTTTTGCCAAGAATATCTACAATTACTACAAAATGAATTACAATCATTCGGGTGCACGAAGAGGTACGTGACGTGTTGCGGATTTTACAGCTGGACAATAATTCCTTTATAACGTTTTTCATCTCTTCAGTAATTGAAATTTCTCTGATTTTGCATTATTTCCCATCAAGCTGATCGAGTGTCACTTGATCCGTTTTAAAATTATAATAAAAGAAAGTAAAAACATGAGTTTCTAGGTTAGATTCCTTCAAACCGCTCAAACCAAAAATAGGTTTCATAATTTTGCAAATTTAATCCGCAATTTCATCTGAAAATTACAGTTTAGTATTTATTCTTTATATTTTACCAGACACTTGATGATAACTGTGATTGAAATTCAGTTAAAATTGACGTATCTTTATCTTAGTTCCAAAAAAGGAAGTGATTCATTTTTTGAAGTTATTTGATTATATGACACAGTCTAATTTTATAGTTTAGTGTGAAATTCCTGAAATTTTGTGAAATTACTTTATAAATCATTATAGAAATTCTCAATAAAATCGTAAAATTACAGTGTTTTATAAAGGAAAATATGTTACAGGCAAAATGTAAATTTACATAGGCTTTTTTATAATGTACTTTGTTGATTTTCCGACAATATTAGTAAACTTTTGAATTTACTTTAGAAAACTTTACTTAAATTAGAGAATAATACGTTTTAGGGTAACTTGAAATAATCTGAATTAGTGTTAAAATCAGTTTTAAAATATTAATTTTATTTTTCAGGAAAACCGAAAAGGGTTATAGATCCTTCTACTGGTTTTGTACCAACATCACCTTCTTCGATACCCCAGAACCCCTACATGTATAATCAACAGGTAGTAAAATCAGAAATAAAGAAAAGATAATAAGTCATTTATTTGAATATCCCCGCAATGGACACGATTTTTTTTCTAATATCTAAGTCTTCAGTATCCAAGAAATAATTAGAGACTTAAAGATTTATAATCAATGTTTTTCAGGTGCCTCCAAACAATGGAATGCCAACGGAGTTTGGATTCAATATCCCAGAGCAGATTTCTCCCTCATATGGATTCACAACACCTCCCCCTATGCAGCCTCAAATGCAGTCGTCGATGCAACCTCCAATTGCATCACATATGCAGCCTTATTCTCCACATGAACCACGAACTGATGGATTTTCTACTCCTCAATTTGCCACCCAACTTCTCGCAGAACCAATGGTTGCGAACATGGCAGCGCATTATGGAAACGCTTTAGTCGGATCAGGAAAACAACAGTTTGAGAAATACGTTCCTGTCAGTGCTTTGAAGTACTACTTTGCAGTTGACACGGACTACGTTCTCATGAAGTTGACGCTTCTATTTTTTCCATTTACCCATAAAGTAAGTTTACTGGAGGTTAGAGGAAATGCTCGCTTAGATCTAATTCAATTTCTGATTATTTCAGGACTGGTCAGTAAAATATGAACAAGATGGCCCATTGCAGCCACGATACGAGAGAAATGCGCCAGATTTGTACATTCCAACAATGGCGTTCCTGACCTATGTAGTGGTAGCTGGACTTGCCTTGGGAACCCAAGAAAAATTCACTCCTGAACAATTGGGTATATTATCGAGTACGGCTTTGGCTTGGGGTATGATAGAATTATTAATTCACACTGTAACCCTCTACGTAATGAATCTGGACACAAGTCTGAAGACCTTGGACTTGCTAGCTTACTGCGGCTACAAATACGTGGGAATAAACGCTGGCGTCATGGCATCATTGGTGTTTCGAAGTCTCGGATACTACATCGTGCTCATATACTTTGGTATTTCTTTAGCTTTTTTCCTAGTGCGATCTTTAAAACTAAGAGTGATTCCGGAAGGTCACACATCGTACACAGCCAGTGGGAACAAAAGAAGACTCTACTTCATATTATGCTTGGCTGGTGCCCAGCCTTTTTTAATGTGGTGGCTCTCGTACCATCTTATTTAATTTAAAGTGATATTTCTTTATTTTCAAAAACAAAACACATTCTTAGAAAGGTGAAGCAATCGCGCGTATATATATGAAGGTCAACCTCTGTGCATTTTTGTAATAAACATAATTGTAAAGGCTACGAGTATACTACCTTCTAACAAAGACAACTGATGAATCGCTTTGTTATGTAGTTATGCTACGTATATTTTTGGATATGTGGTTGGTTCTTTTTGTAACAGTGATTCAAAGAATCGACAACGCGCTGATCGAACGATGAATGAATCAGAGATCAGTCTTATTTATTTATCGTTCTGGTTTCTTATTTTCTATTTGGCATTTGTGAATTTCGTGTGACGAGTTTGCATCAGATTGAAAAGAGGATTGCTGTCTAATCAAAATTTTCAATCTTACTAAATGATTTTGTGTAAGTTTCACAGAAAAATGAGGAAAATAAAAAATTGGTTTCTAGGATTTATTGGTGTTTCTTTATCATTAGGGATGATTAAGTATTATCAAAGATTAAAGATCCTAAAAACTTTCTCTATTTGTTTTCAAAATTACTTTATTTTAATTATTTTATTATATTATTTAAATTCAAATCAATCCAAATAAAGATACCTGGAAAAATGGAAGCGGATAAGGTAGAAATCGGATAACTAAATAATGGATCCCGCATGGTATGTCAATAGGTCACCGACCGTAGATGGCGCTCCGATAAAAAAGATGGCGTCATAATCGGTAATTGCATTCGCGACTTCGCGTTCGCCAAAAACTTGCTCTCGCCCGATTATGCAGTTAGCCGTGAGCCGCGAAGAACTGCGGGTGTGTATTGTTGTGATATCGTGGGCAGACTGGCCGAAAAATGGCGGAGCGCACAAAGACAGCAGCCCCGGCCACCCGGCCCGTCCCCATGAAGCTTTTTGCTACTTGGGAAGTGGATCGAACGCCTCCCAACTGCATACCGAGGTAGTTACTTTCATCAAATCTAAAACCCTTCAAAATTAGTCCCTTCTGTACAATACCACTTTGGCGGGTATTTACACGCCCTTTCAGCTTCTAAACTTTTCCCCTTTTGCCCCCAGTCCCGATAAGAAAAAACTACGAGATTTTGTGTGTCCACAATCAGTGTCATGATTGAAGTGGTTATTGTTGATGTTTTCATTGATTGTCCACGTATTTAGATTGATTTGTTGAAGTGTTTCACGTTGTTGCGATGTCCGTTCATACACGTTCGAAAGCAAAACGGATGTTAGCTGTCAACTGAATGTGACAGTTCTCCCTCGGTCGGTGTGAAACCGTTTTCGAATTTTAATTAGGTTTGATTTGATACTGATCTTGTTTTATTACCTAATAGTCCGTGATCGTGTTCAACAATTCTTTGATGCTGTCACGATTTTTTTTTGACTTTTTCATATTTTCGGAAGTCTTTTATAAAAGAGAAAAGAAGTTAGTAATACCTTGATTCTCAGTAAAAACTGAATTTTCGAGGATTTTCTTTAAATTCTTATCGAATTCCAAGATGTGTTCTTTTTGTTTTCATTGTCATTTAATTCTAGTTGTGTGCACAATTTTTTTAACGTTTCCTTTTTAATGTTTTTGATAAATTTGGAGAATTATACAAGGTTTTTACCTCAGCTTTCAAAGAAAATTATTTCAAATTTTGTTTCTTTCCTGAAAATTGTAGACGGCGAAGGTGTTAAATCAATTTACATATAAAATATTAAAACATAAAATAATAATAAGGAAAAGTGTTTCGAAAAAGGTAATTTGCTTGCCTCAATAATTCTGCGAATTTATAGATTTGTTTTTATTGCATAACATCCAATTGTAAAAAATAAAATAATCTATTCTTAAAATCAAAAAATGTTAGCTTATTATCAATGTGTTTACAATGTTACTTTGTCAATAGCAAAATATGTTTATTAAAGAAGGATTGAAAAAATCTGCAATTTTATTGTTGAGATATCATTTTAATAAAAGAAAAAGTATCATTAATAGAAAATTAAACCAATTTGAATTAGAATCTCATAAAAAAATTGTGTTTACGTTTAAAATTTATTACTCATTTTTCAACGCAAATTTTATAAGAACTGTTCATATCAAGATTTTATCGAGAGGATTGATAATGAAGAAAAGTGAAAGAAATACTCTCATAGAAAGAAAAATGAAATATTGACTCTTCTATCCCTTAGAAACCCAATTTGAAAAAGAAGAATAGAAAAGAATTTAGAATTTTACATGCGTGCAACTAAAAAATCTATCTTCCTGGCAAGCTTATTGTTTCCTGCTGACTTGCATTTGATTTATGCAGCTTACATTTTTGCGCAGTGCGCTTTCGTGTTTATCATTTTCGATTACAAAAATTTTCTAATTTGTTTTATGGTAGTTCTACAAGTTTGGAAATTAGCCAAGAGTGTTATCGTATATTTAATATTTCTAACCGATATTAAAATACAAGTCACCTATTCACTCTTGTTTCAACTATTTTGGAAATAAATGAAATATAGGATAATTTTAAACTTCACTTTGAATTCTGAATTCAAATTTTATTTACTTGGTTTACATATCAAATTATTTTTTTCCTTTTAGCCTCAATTTCCTAATATTTCCATTTTGTTGGTTTACTTATTTTCCAATTCTTTGTCACCTATTTTTGTGATGAGAAATAAACGTTGAACTTAATGCAACTTTAAAGTAAGTTTTTCTTTTTCGTTACACGAGAATAAACAGAGCACAATATCCGAATTTACGGTAATTATGTTCAAGCGATCCGTTTTATTTGGCACAGAATCTATTACATTACACGATATTTATAAATTGGAATGTAGGAATTGTCTCTTTATTCACAATTCTAAAAAAAAAACTAAAATCTTAAAAGGCGGTTCAACCGGCTATCACGTTATAAAAATTGCCTTATATATGTTCGCTTATCTTTCTCTGCTAAGTATAGATGGTAAATTGCAAAACATGTTTAATTTGCATTTAGAAACAAATTACATAGAGTAAAGATATTTAAGCTTAGATTGGTGTGTGTTCCATCTTTAATTGCATAAAATCCTTCTTATTTAGAGTCTCGTTAAAAACCTGTTTAAAAGCTCTCTTCTCTTTCCGAAATAATAAGAATTGTATTAAACTCCCATCAATTTGTACAGGGCAGAGGTGTTAATTTAAGATCCAATCTTCTCAGGAAATTCTTACTTGCAATTCTGGATCTAATTTTGTCAAATTTTTATTTAATTCTTTATGAATTTATCTACCACAGATTTTTTTTTCGCAGGTCTCAAATTCGAAGTAACGAGGCATTAAATAAACGTCAGAGGTGTTAGTCTCATAATTTGAAAAAAGTGTTTATTTAGCTGAAGGAAAATTGGGACAAGTAGAACTTAATTGTCAGGGAGAAGAGTCTTGCCAGTTTCTAGCTCAGAAGAAGAAAAATCCAAAAAGAAAAAGAGCTGGGTAATCGATCGTGACCATAGTGTTCGTAGTTCGTACTATTCCATTCATTGTGATAGAGTTTTCCTCTTCCTTTCTCTTTCTTTCTCTATTTCCAACATTTTGCAAAATCATCTACAAATGTCACCATTGATTTATTGCTCTGCAGTCGTAATACATATAGCTTTCTGGCTCTAACCAACGTACTTCTCTAAATTATTAACACCAATAGAAATTGTGAAAAAAAGGTTTTCAGTATTTTGCATTCGTCTCTTGACTTTCAAAATTTTGGAATCAAGCTTCGTTTCGATTTTCAGTTAAGAGAGCTAATTATTTTTTATTGTGAAAGATAAGGTCGTGACGTGGAGAGGTATTATTACTTTATGACAGACTGATAATCGTCGGTTCAGTTAAGGAGAGGGCGGTCATAAAGGCATAAGTCCATTTAAAAAAAGGGGGATAAAATTCTGTATAGTGCTTACCTATGATTTCGTTGAGGAAACTACTTATGTATTTTTATGTAAATCCTTACTTAACTTATTAATTACTCTGAAATGAAGGAACATAACAATTATTTTAGAAATCAGATCTTATTCATTTTTAAGAGATATTTAACATAATAACGTTTTTCTAATCTCGTTACCTATAATGGATTCTGAGATAAAGCACTTGACAGATTTTCTCGAAAAATGGATTTGTGCATTTATAACAGTTTATCTTGAAACTTCATATTCTAACTTGTAACACCTGTGCGGGCGTTTAATTAACGCAACTTCAGCATCATGTGACTGAAGGTTAATCGATTCCATTCGCGAGTCAGTTTATGGATGTTTTATTTTTTATACCTTTTTATTAAAATTTATTTGGTAAATTTCTGGATTAGGAAAAGTCCTCAAGTTCTTCATCCAATGAACAAATTTTTTTTAATTTAAAAAAACTGTTTTCTGGGTGAAATGTGGATAGATTGAAAGGAAATCTAAATTTCGCAATCACGTGCCAATTGACAGTATTAGAAGCTCGTAACGAATTCTCTCAAGAATCGTTTTCTATGGAAAGTAATTTCAGTCAAGCTACCTAGTACCTATATAGTGCACTACCTCTCTGATTTCCAATATTCCTGTTACGCCATCCCAACACTCGATACCGTTTATCAACATGCACGACCTCGTCTCTTGTACTTGACTATCGGAAGCCACTAAAATCTAATGTAAGCACCAGAGGAAAAGTGTGCTTTTCGTGAAATAACTTATTTTACGTAAAATACAAAATAGATGATAAAACTTCGTCGTCGTCGTCGTTCTCGTCCTTGGCCCTCAATTTTTGGCCTTCCACCAAGTTCTCTCGTCGAGATCAGTCTCATCGACACTGGCCGCAGCTGCTTTCAAGTTCAGCCAGAGGGGCAAGGCAGGGCAAGGTTAACTCAGTAAATTATATACGTATATGACAAATTATACATATCTTTGAATGTATAATTGCTTTCTTCAATTTTTGCGTACTCCCTCCCTTACCCACTCCATTGTTATCACCTCACACAGCTAGGTTACACTACCGGTCAGAATTTGAGAGTTCACCTCACAATTCAATGAGTTTTGCTAGAATTAATTTTACGCTTTGAATTATTTCAAAATCCTTTAAAAAGAAATTTTAAAATCCTTAAAATTGTATACGAAATCTTTTAAAAAGTCGTAAATATCTTTTGAAATCCGTTAAAATTCATGAAAATCTTTTTAAATTCCTGGAATTATCTTTAAATTCTTTACTGTCGTTATTTTACTAATTATTTTCGGGAATAAGACTCTAAATCTGAAAATTTATCTCATCAAGAGAGTTCGGAAATATTTTCTGCTGAATGCATTTTCTACAAATCCTCTTTTGAAACAACATCCTGACACCGGAGGTGATTCATAGAGTCGATACTCTTCACTTTTTTTTTAACAAAGTCTACATAGTAACTTATTCTGTTGCTTTTGTTTTCAAGCATGAAAATACAATTTGCAGTTGCAGAGCAAGTGTTAAACAAGTACACGCAATCGAAATTAAATGTAGATATTCACAATGTCGTGTATACAATTTTTATACATGTACATTGTTTATTTATCATCCTGTGGATACAATCTATTTGTTTTATAATGAAGCTATCTTTCATAATGAAGACATTCACTTTGCGAATGATAATAATCAACCTCTATTGCCTTATACTCATTTTCATGCAAGAAAAGATATAAAATTCTATTTACAAATTGATGCTCGCTTTTTATTGCCGAGTCATCGAAGTTATTTAATTAACTTTTTGACCTGAAGAGCATTTAAACATAATTTTATTTATAGAGTCGCTAATAATTTCAACACGAAGTTTAGCATCCATTAATTTAGAAGATTATTTTATTTTTATCAAAGGCACTTTTAAGAAGGTATCCCCACACTATTTTCTTTGACTCCTCTTGTTCTGTGAATCATGATTTATGTTTAAAAGTGATTTAATTTCTTGTAATTCAGGGAGCGGTTGCTTGGTAATGATGAGTCAACGTACGACAATGAATTTTATATGCAATGACAAAATCAATTAGTCTGGCACTTGCAGCTTGAACTACAAACGCGATTCCTGGCGCCAATCATTTAGCTCGCATTCTTCAGTGGCTCTTCTGAGTTCTTATCCCTTTCATCTATGTACCTATAATCAATGCAAGTATGCAAGCCTTCGCTTCAAGAACAAGTAATATAAGGAGAAGTGTGCAGCAGGAATTTGAATGGATTGCAGTCCGATGACTCACGAAATAACAAACGAGAAAAGAAATATTTCGTTCTTTCTTAACACACTTTATGATAATGATAAGTTTAACTTATCGATTGACACTATGAAACGACTGATATGAAAACTCTCCTCTCAGTCAATGAAATATTTCTGTAGAGATAGTTCATATTATTATTAATTTGAAAATTCTGGAATTTTCTCAAATTCGGGATTTTGGTTTTTCGAAAAAAAAGATTATCCAAATTACGTTAAAATCTTGTAAAGAAGTTAATCAACTGTTATTTATTAAAACTAGTAAAGCAACAGGCAGGATTAATTTGTATTCCTTTTTACAACTTCAAGTCATTCAAAGCCCAATCAGATTTACAACAATAATGCATTCCAAATTTTCAAAATATTTTTGACACTACTTTTTTAGAGAGGAATTTTAAAAGGTTCCTAAGAATTTTAAACGATTTTCAAGTAATTTTCACTAAATTCAAAAGAATTTTAGAATTTCTAAATAAGTTTGTAGAATTTTAAGGGATTTCAGAATATTTAGAGGAATTTTAAAGTAATTTCCCGGATTTTGAATGTTGTGAAATTTGAAGGAATTTTCTGGGATTTTAACGTATCGTAAGGAATTTTGACGATTTTTAAATGATTTTAAGAGAATTTAAGGGATTTTTATGATTTATAAAAGATTTTGTGAAATATTATAAGATTGCATGGAATTTTACGAGATTTCTAATAATTATAATAAATTTTAAAGAATACAAAGGGATTATTATCATAAAATTTTAAGGAATTTCCAAATATTTCTACGAATTTTAAGAGATTTTCACGAATTTTAACGAATTTCAGGAGATGTTTTTAACTTTTAAAAGATTTCGTAGAATTTAAAAGAATTTTTAAAGTTATCGTCAAATATTTGGAGGTTTCAAGAGGTTTTTGTGAATTTTAAAAGATTTTGTGGATTTTTAAGGATTTCATGAAATCTTAACGGATTTTAAGGCATTTTAATAGAATTTAAGAGTTTTTGATCAGTTTTTTTTCAAAATTTGTGAAATTTTTACATATTTTCACCCACTTTAACGAATTTCAAGAGGTTTCTAAGAATATTTTAAGAGATTTTAACGAATTTTGAAGGATTTTAAAGTTTTTTGTAAAATTTTAAGAGACCAGCAAGTCATCATGTGCGTTATTATTTTGTTTTCCTTGTTACTATTTCAAGAAATTTAGAAGCCAATCAGGTTTGCAACAACAATGTATGCGAGATTTTCGAGATATTTCGTGACACCACTTTTTTAAGATAGGATAAAATGTCTTTATAGTCTGGAAACATGATTAAATATAAACATGATAAATTTCTCTTATCAGAATTCAATCAGAAAAATGAAAATTAATTGAAAGCTCGCAGATTTTAAATTGAAAGGTTAGCATTTTTCAAATGTAACACTTTCCCTATCAATAGAGCTGATGACCTACAGATAGGGAAAATCAGATAAAATAATCTGGCGTAGTGAGGCCTTTGAATGGCGCGATCTACCTATACAATCTCATTTCTATTCAGCTTGATTTTCAATTCCCTGTCTGGATGTAGTTCAAATTGATCGTGTGGTAAGCTGAGAATCGCTATGATCACCCTGTTCCGGAAGGTGATTGTAACGGAAGGAAATGTAATTTTAGCGACATGACATTTGCATGCTCAAAAACTAGCACGAAAGTCTCTTCAGTCGGGACTTCGTTATTCACCTGTCAAGTTCAAAACTAAACACCGTTTATCGTTGCAGTTTTATTTTTAATCATCGATTCCAATTTAAGTTGAAATTCAAAGGATTTATGTTTCTTGAAATTAATTTCTAGAATATTAATTCCGTATAAAAAATGAATTAGGTGAAAACTTATTTCCTGAAATGAAAAAATCCGACAATGATTAAGCACCCAGAGAAATTGAATTTATTATTTAAAAGACCATTTGATTAAGTTTCCCCAAAAGAAGAATTCATTTAAAATATAAAATAAAAATACATTCTTAAACAATATGATCAAATTGTTAAAATAAAAATATGCCTGAAAGCTAATATTTAATTCAGCGAAGCGATTTTCTCCTCTTAAGCGTTTGGCAATGTCCCAAAATGAAATAAAAACTGGGTCAAAGGTTTTAAGAGACTAGAGAAGCAAATCTAGTGGAAATATTATTTCTCATAGACATATATAGTAGGTAATTATGGTTTCATGTAAATCTAAGACATTTAATATTTCAAAGACTTATTATTTTCTTATAAGAACGTTTCTTCGTATTATCTTTTATTTAATCAGCTTGAAGAATCCTTAGTCGTATAAAGGTAATTTGTCTTGTAAAAAGATGTCTACGACACATAAAGAAATGTTTTGTGTGTATATGAAGTGAATACTGAAGACGAGGTCTGACCTATATGTGTGAATATCGATGCAACGGTATATGAATACGTTTCAACTTTCAATAAAAAGAAGCGAAATAACAAAAAGCAAGTTATAAGAATATGTTCTTTTAAAATAGATTGCGAAGTGTTATCAGTATCCAGATAAAGTACGACGCTATTTTGTAATCTTTAAAAGAACGTATTCGTGTTTAAAAATTTCAACTTAAATTATTACATGACTTTGCAACGTTTCAGTGAAACCGGAACAAAATATTCGGTATCTAAAAATAACGGAATGAATTTTCAAAGCTAATAACATTCTTGAGATATAATATAAGAGGCTTGAAGGAAAATCTAGAAAAAAGATAAAATAATACTTAGAAACAGATAAAATAAGATTAAAAAGCAATAAAAGATACAATGCTTCCCAGATTCTATATCATTAGAGTTGTTATCATTTTGAAGACTTATCTGAAGTAGCTATAGTACAGAAGGCACGCTTCAGAGTAAACTAGAGAAACCATTAATTCTTTTTAATGAGGAATTAATAACTTGATAAGTAAATTGGCTATAATAAAAATGAAATTAAATTAATAGTGCAGAATTGCAGCTTTAATTTTTATTATTTTTCTTGTTATATTTTCTACAATTCAGATTTACTTTTATCGTTTGGATATTTAGAAAGTTTAAATAGAAAGAATTGTAGATTGAAAAAGAAAGAATTTGTTTTCGTTATTGCGACTTGTACAAAATGAGACAGCTCTATTTACGCCTGACTATTCGACACATGACTGAGCTGCAGCCTTACGTGTAAAAAGCTTTCGCAATCCTTTAATCCAAACCCGGTTTGCGGTCTTGTCATACGACGCTCTTCGAATGTGAAACCTCAGTCTTGGATGCAGACTCAATTTGCATTGCGCACTGCGCCAATTCGATATTCTAAGCTGGCAGATTCGTTAGATCAAAATTTGCTGGAATTCTCATTAGACACTCAAGCGTAAAATCAGAAAAGAGGAAAGTCCAAAAACCACCATGATATATTTTTTTCAAACCCTATTCACTTCAAGCAACTTGTCGAGAATCTCTATTAAATAAAAAGAAATCGATTCAGAAATATAGGAAAATAAAAAATTTATAATTTTTTTTATTTCCCAATAATCGAAAAGAATTTTTAAAAAATCAATTCAAATTTGCATGGTTCTAAGCTTGAATATAAAAAAAATGGTAAACATCTCCCTCAAGAGCATATTTTCAATTCTGTATTCAAATTTCCTTAAAGTTTGCTAAAAGTTCATTAAAATCTCATCTAAAAACTTCTTTAAAAAAATAGTGATCCTTCTAAGAGTCCTCCAAAGTGAAACTTAAGAATTATCTAAATAGCCCACATAAAAAATAATTAGATTATAACAAGGAACTATAAACCTAACGATCGTGAGATTGAAAATTGAGATAAATGTTCTAATATCATAAAAAGCTACTAATGAATTAAATTAATCTATTCTAAAATCTAGAATGTTTCAGTTCTTGTAAAGCGAAGGGAAATTCATGAGTGCTGAAAACTAATAATAGCAAATTGTTTTCAATCTTCTAATTAATTGTAAGAGCTGTAGGGACAAATGATTGAAATTCCTAGCTTCAATGAAAATTCCTTCCTCAAAAAATGGTAATTTTCATAATTGCCCACACAATCAGACTACATATTTGAAGTATGTCACTCGTGCACAGTGACCATTAATTGGCATTCAGAATGTTAATGCCCACTTAGTAAACGCAACCACATAATGGACAGAAGTCGAGCGAAATTGTGCAATTGCACGCTTTGATGATTTACTTTTATGAATACATAGTCCTTTTCTATTAAAAACTACTTGGATTCTTAAGATTCTATAAATCACAGAAAAAATTCCAATTAATTTTTCTGCAAATGCTTTACTGAAAATTTAAAAATTCTCGAATTGACTGAAAGTTTTGTTTAAAACAAAAATTTTGGGAATTTTTATTGTCGGGAAATTTCATGAATTTCCGGAATATTTAACTTCGGGAATTTTAATTTTCGGAAGTTCAATATTTCGATAACATTCAATTTCGAGAATTTTAAATTTGAGTATTATTATTTTCTTCCGGGAATTGTCTATTTGGGAAATTTTTATTTTTCGACAATTTTCAATTTCAGGAATTTTAAATTTCGTTAAAACGTTATTCCTGCTCACTTAACTAAAATAAATGTTCAAGTATTTCAAGATTACGATTACAAAGTAATTAGAGGATTAATTTAGTTTGAAACTAAAAAAGATTGATCTGTTTGCTTATCAAAAAGGGTAGGAAGCAGTTAATGTCTCTTCCTAGTGTACATTTTGTCAAAAGGTAAACGCCGATAGACCTCGATGAGTATTTTTAACTTAATAGCATATAATTTTTACCTCAAATAGATATTCGCGTGGACAATAAAAGCAGATATAAATAGAAGGGCCTAGGTCATGAGGTTAATGACAAAATATCTTCCAAAGCGTGTTCAAGCGACTCTAAAAAAAGTTTCGTAGTATAGTATGTATTCAGGGGACGTTATAAATTACCCTTTAATTAAATTTAAAACAATTATTCCACTTGACCGGCTTTGTCAATCAAGTGGCGCCCTGATTTTCTTATAAAGTGCTCCAAGTATGTAATATTTTCATTTTAAATATTCTAAACTCAAGAATTCTTGAATATTTCAAGGTTCAAAGTAAATTACTTTTTGAAGAATTATTGAACATATTTTTTCTGGTTGATTTAACGAGCATTCTAGATATTTCAACTAGAAGTTCTGATTAAAATAACCAGAATTCTGGTTACTTTAACCAGATAAAGTAGTAAGGGCATATTTAACCAGTATTTTAACGACATTTCCTTTTTTAGGGAATTCATCACTGGTATGCAAAAGAAATACAGATTTCTCTCGATTTTGTGTGCTAGGAGGACTAAAGGGGGATTAATCAGAAGTTGAGAAGTCGAGGGTTCTCGAAATCGAAGCACTAGGCACACGTGCACTTGGTCTCATTCATTCATCAGCCTGGTGATTCATGCGTCGTAGTAGAGTCTACGAGTATGTATACATACTTAGTTTGAATTGACTCGTACCCACGAGAATGGAGCTAGATACTAGATAGCTTGGAAATAGGATAGAAAACGAGTCCTAGGCTCCTTGGACAACCTTAAGCTTCAAGCTTCAATGTTATCGATCGACTCGTGTCACCGACCGACCTACGCCAGTCTGTCTCGCACGACACCACCTCGTCAGTTTCTCGTCATGCGATGGCAGGGAAATTCGATTTACCTCCTACCAGTTAAATAACCCTCCTATCTACAACAAAGTACTAAAACTACTCGAAAAGATACTCTATTCGATTAACGACTAATTCAAATAAAGGCTTGACTCTCTCGTCGCATTTTTTATCGAGTGAATTTTCGTAGGTTTCAACCCAACAGAAAGCCTATCTCATCAAAATCCATCAGGCTTTCCAAAATGATTTGAATTCAGGAGCTTTTTTCCTGAGACGAATCCTGATTCCGTGGAAAATAGAATAGAGTTTTGTCGACGACCTTCTCAACAATTTTCTTCAAAAGACCTTTCAGAGTGACCACTGAACCGGAAAACGGGGAAATGGCCTTCAAATTGGGGTTGATTAAGTTAGGGTTTATAGTAAAAGCTTTTTGAATTAGAAAAATTGGTTTGTATGGATGTTGCCTTACTTTTTTTCTTCTTTCTTTTACTATTTCTAAGGATGTGAAATTTTACATGGACAAAATTATTTATCGAAACTTTCCTTGCCCGTTTTCGGATTGGTTCGGAATGAGTTTCAATCTCAAAGTTTTGCTGGGGTAAATCTTTAATAAATCATCGACGATTCTTTTAACAAAATAATCAATGTCTGCTTTAAGTTTCTTTCTGTAAATCAATATAAGTACAGAGGGCAGTAAGTTCTGATAAGACGATATAGGTTCACTTGTTGTGTAGATTCGTGGCCTTGGTGAGGAGTAAGCACCCGATCTATACTTACATTTCCAACGCTTATATTTAGACATGAAACTTGTATGAATAAATAAAAATAGAAACCACCTGCTTTTCCTCATTCCGCGAAATTTCTTATTTATTTTTTTTTTCTCGATTGTGTTCGGGAAATCTTGGCTTCCCAAAACTTGCTCTACAGTCTTTATAAATTTTATAGAATATGTTGATTAATCTGTTAATTAAAAAGTAATTCACTGCTTTAAAAAAGACCAAGAAGTACTTATATGTTCGGTATCAAATTGGAATTCACTGGAAACTCGGGGAGTTCTTCAATTTTGCTCCTTAACTTTCAATAAAGTTGAAGGAATAATTCTGATTCCGAAATCAAGACTATTAAATTCTGTGAGAAGAATTCTCTGAATTTCATTGAATTCTCCCTATATATTTTGAGAATGTTATTTGATTTTATTCTGGGTATTTCTGAAGAAGTAGAATTTTAGTCAGAAAGCAGCTTTTATTAGATACTTTGTTCCATAAAGTAAAAGTTTCCAGCAATTCTTTATGAAAAACATTCCAACTCCTTTGAAAGCGATTTCTTAGAAAACGTTCAAGTTTTAAAGAAAGAGCTTAATATCAAAGTGAGAAAATAATTTGTTAAATAGAAATTTATTTATAAAGGATTTAATTTACTTTGTTGATAAAAATCGTGATATCTTTATTAGTATAAATTCTAAGATTGCGTTTTCTTGTTTCAGACTTTGCTCGCTGACGCTCTCTCGACTGGTAATTCTTCGACCCCTGGGTTCTGAATTAGCTTCCATTAGCATCGCTGTCAAAATGCAGAGCTCAAAAAGAACATTACGCTCCAATGAAATGGCTATACCCCCTGGTGGAGTTTTAGACACAGAATTGGAACTTCAATTTGCACTTCAGTATCCACATTTTCTCAAGAGGGATGGCAATAAATTGATAATTCTCCTCCAGAGGCGAAAAAGATATAAAAACCGTACAATGCTTGGGTACAAAACTCTTGCCGAAGGTGTCATTAATATGGCGCAAGTGAGTTTTTACAAATAATATATTATTTAGAAATTAAGAGAAATTTTTAACAAATTTTTTTCCTTAAATTCTTTTGAAGTCTTTGCTTTTGAATCTTTCAAGTAATGCTGAGCATTCCAAATTTTAATGAGAAGACTTTTGAAGTTAGAGGCCTTTGTTTTCGAACGCTTTCAACAGAGAAAAACTGAAAATATGGTCTCATTTCTATTCAAAGGCTTTGAAGTTTAAAAGCTTTTGCAATTCCAATTTAAATTCAGACTAAAGTCATTTCGAAATCAGACATTTTATTATTTAATCGCTTTTAAATTCGAAAGCTATCAAATTTGGATCATTTCCAATGTGAGGGCTTTAAATTATCATTCTGTCAACTTTGGTTGCTTCGAAATTGAAAAGCTTTCAAGTGTCAAAATGCTGCCATGTGTAAATTTTTTTTTTACATAATTATAAACTTCAAAACTTTTTCTTTTGTAAATTCATAAAGAAATTTGTTTCCGAGTCATTTTAATACTTGTAATTACTTTTTTTCCAGGTTTTACAAAAGCAAATGGACCTAGAGTTAGACCTAGTATCTGATAAAGCGGAAAAATATGGTGGGCATTCGGTGGTTTTAGCTCGAGTCAATGTTGTCGCTTTGAGTTCGCAGCCAGTGGATCACGACAAACGACTGATGAACGATCCCAACGAACGGCTATGCCAAGAATTTAGCGACGAGGAAGAGGAGTTTAGTTCGGAAGGTGAAGCTGAAGGTAGCGATAGTGAACCGACGTTAGAAGTTCACAGGCGAAAAAGTCGAGGGAAAATTCCTGCCAATGCAAGGGTAAATTTCCTGGGTTCTTAATTACAATTTATCTAGTTTAATATTATCGCTTTTACAGTCAGGATGTTAAAATTATAAATTGTGTAAAAATCTAATTGTGAACCAATTAATTACTTACTATATTTTTCAGCAAAGGAACTTGAAACAAAAATTCATCTCCCTTCTAAAACGATTCCGGGTTTCTGAGGAACTGGAACATGACCAGGAAGAAATAGGCCAAAAATTATCGGGTAAAACAACATTTTTATTAATATTTGTAACAAACAATCATCACAAATCGTTACCTTTTTGCCTTTTTCCACAATCCTTTCAAAAGTTAAATAATTAATATTATTTTTAGGGGGTGGAATGGAGATTGATGAACTCTTTGACGAATTGGAAGATTTATCAGACAGTGGTCCAGAGTTAGATACAATGTCGATTAGCAGTACGCCAAAACCATCTCTTCGTCCATTTTTCAGCTCGAGTCGATCTCTCTTGGCGCCTCCAAATGCCGGTAAATAATCCAAAATAAATAGCTTTCTTCGTTTCGTAGAAATTGTGGCACGTTCAAAGCCAGGCAATATTTTTTTCTATTCGAATCATCATTACATTTGTGTGACCTTGATTTCTTAGTACTTGAATTGCATCCCAATGGATGCAGTTGTATGTAAACTTGCTGATATCAAAAAGTATTTGTCGTGCTTAGAAAACATGAACGGTAGATTTCTTGTCATCAATAATTTCAAAACTCATCTTTTACGAGTCGAGCTTTTTATCCCTCTCTTCATAAGTCATAATCTTAACAGTTTCACAAGCATAGTCCACTTTTGGACAAGAGCATGATACGATTCACTAAAGTATTTTAATTCTTGTTCTAGAAAATGAGTATCCAATTACATTTTTTTTCAAACTTTGAATTATTGATTAGAGATTTTATTTTTAATTATTTAATTCTGTAATTTGTTTTTCAAGTAAAATACATATTTGATATTATGTGCTCTGGCTTATGCTATGTTTTGTTCATGTTTCGCATTGTAATTGCAATTTCCTTCAATAGCAAGGGACACGTATAAAGTTTCGCAGATTTAATTAATTTAAAAAACTGCCTATTTAGGAAGGAATTGTACATGCATTGTTGTTGCTTTGAAATATTGTTGATAGAAAATGTGGTCACGAATCTTGGGAATTTCTTCTTTTATCTACTATATGTAATTAAATTGGACTCTCTAAAAAAAAGTTTCTAGAAACACTTCTTGAAATCCTTTAAGGACATAAGGTAATTGCCACATGTCCTTAAAATTCGTTGAAATCTCTTAAACATCCGCGGAAATATTTAAAATCCCTAGAAATATCCAACTAACAAAATTACTAATGAATGAATTTTTTCGTACTTTATCATTATTAATATATCAATTTTTATTTTTCATAACAACTATTCGCATTTCCTTGACATTTCGTGGCCACAATATTTTTCACTTTACTCTATTTTTATTTTATGTATTTTTTAATTTATATACTCAAAGTTAAACTTATATTTTTTTTTTACAAAAACTTAAATTTAGACATAAAAAATGTTTAAATTCTAATAGGATTCGATTATTCGATTTGAGAATCAGAAATACTAGTCGGAAGCAGGAAAATAGATAGAAGGCATAAAAATAAGGTTGCTACATAATCTTAAATTGAGTTAAATTGAACTGCAATTTTTTAAATTGAAGATGCAAATAATTCTCCAGCATGATGTAAAAAATATAATGCACATTTGATGAAATGAATTGGGGAAGTCATCTAGAGAATTCTTAAGTGGAAATTATGTAGCAACCTTAAAAAATTATTAAAATGAGGTAAGAGTGTATCAGTGATTCATTTCAATTGACTTTTCCTTTTCCGATATACATTCTTAATATTAGAATTCCATTGCTTAACAAAGTCGAAGTCATGTAACTAAATAAAAGTCGCTCGGGTTGGCTTTGCACTGTTGCATGGTACGATTCGGTAGTAGTAACCAGCGAGGAGACAAGAAACAACTCAGCGGCTGCAGTAGGTCCACAACCTTCTGGTCAACCAGCAAAAGAGAAATCCCGCGTCGGACATACGACCCCAGGTATGTGAGAACGTTTCAGCCGAAATCAAAACTCCATTCTCCCGAAAATAATCATTTTAGGGAAAATTGTTCATTTTGGAAATGGAAATTGAATCTGCAGTCTTCAATCAACAATTTAGTTGTATAATTATGATAATAATTCAGTCTGAATTTTAATCCTATCTATTTTTAAATTTTCTATATCTCGAATTAGCGAATTTTTGATTAAAAATCGGAAGCAATTCATTGAAGATAATTTTATAGATTGGAGAAGAAACTCCAGCTGTTGAATTCGAGGAGATTCGACTCACAAATCTTATAATCAGTAGTCAGATAAAATATTAGCGTCTTCGCAGAACACATATAAGAACTCGTCCAATAAATGGAAAATACGCTTTTTAGTTTTGCGATAATCGATTGCATTTTTAGCATTTCAAATAGCCGATTGTTTTTTTCAAGCACGTTCTCAAAGAAACTTTCATGTACAAAATTTGTAAAGCGTAGTAATAAATCATCTTGGAATTTAATTCTTTGTAATTATTTCTACTTATACTATTCGTCCGTTTGTGTCTTAGAGTTTTGTTTTTATTTGTTTGTTCTCATTTTCTATTTTTTTTTTAGTTCGAGTATTTAATTTTTTTTCTTTCTACTTTTGGATTTTTGATTACTTTATAAGCTCGCGTTTCAGTGTGCGTGTGCGACTTTTATACCGCTCTGTGGTTTCTATTGCTTTCATGTTGTCCACTGCTGACTCTATCTCTCTACTCATACGTACGTATCCTCTTCGTTTTCTGAATTGTCCGTCTACTATTTTGTCGCTGATGCTTTGATAGAAATTAATCAGGTCATCTCAACATTTACTGTCACTGACTTCAGTAAATTACTCTTTTTCCACTTCTAATTAGATTTCTTTTCTTGCTTCAAGGTCCAGTTTCTGCAGATCAATTTTCTAAATAATTCTTTTTTATTTGATTTCAGAAACAGTCTTCTATTTTTTATCTTCATTTTTAAATTAAAAACTTGTCTGTTTAGATTGTAAAAAATTACAAAATTTGTGAGAGCTATGCTTATTTGCACGAGTTTTCAAACATATGTATTCGAATTTTGCCTTTAAAATATTTGTAAATTTTAATTTGAATTTGGTGTCAATCTCTGTTTTTTGCCTTGCATGTGAGAAGCATTTACAAATCTTTTACGTATAATGTAAGTTCTTTCTGAAATCTAAACAACAAAAGATTCCCTTTTGTGTCTTTAAATTATTTTTGAATACATTTCTGGCACTAAAATTAAAATAGCTTATTTTGGAAGAAACACTAGTTAATTAGCAAAATTAAGCTGTTATGCATATATAATATTTAATCTTTTATAAAAATAGTTAATCTTCTTTAAAATCTTTTATTCTCTAAATGTTAGAAAGAAAATATGAATTTTGCACCTTAATCTTTTTGGCAGAGGAGACGCATTGCGTTCTTTGATATCCAATGTTTCGACTGTTTATGGAAATTGAGGTATATTTGTAAATTAATGTAGTCGCATTACAGAACGAGGAGTGGACAGGCAGAGTGACGACAGTTCTCGAAAAGCAGACAGCGATTCGCATCCAGAAAATTTCACCGATCATGAAGCGAACGACCCCCCAAACACGTTTGCAGGATCACCTCCGAAATCTGAGCACCAGAACAAAAATGAAAATTCAGAGAGAAAAGCAAGACTTTTCACCAGGGATAAAAGCGTCAATAATCCTCCCAAGAGCAAAAAACACAGTCTTAGTGTCGATCTGAAACCTTCTATGGATTTAAACAACTCCGAGGTAAATATATTTCCCTAAAATCTCCCAATCTTCAAAATTATTCTATCATAAAAAAGAGGTTGCGATTATATCGAAAATATATTCAACATTTTCTTTTAATTTCAGCCAAGAAAAGCGTTGATCGAACAGCAGTTTAATCGAGTTTTGCCTGATGATGGATTGCCAGATACTTTATCATTGATTTCATTGGCAGACACAGGAGGAGCGGGTTTAGCAACGAGACTTCAAGAACGTATTCCTTTAGTTCTTACAACCGCATCTCCTGCCGATATTCGTGGGACTTTAACATGTCTTGCCACCAGGATACAAAAATTGTAATTTATTAGATATCTATTTAATTTCTCCGAATAATATTTGATTCCTTATCTAAAAATTAAATGATTCTGTTTTTCTTTTTTTTTTTCTATAATTTAAATTTTATCTTTCTCTTTTTAGCTGTAATAGTTCAGCCAAACCTCCAGGACCGATTAAAATAGTAATTGCCGGAGGAGACAGTTTCGTCAACACGGTTTTGAAGCACTACGTGGACCTCCTAAGCTACAAACCACCCGATTGGCAAAACTATCTTCGATTTTTAGTCGTTCCTCTGGGTTGCAACAGTTTAGCGAGATATTTGGGGTCGATCGACAGCAAATATGGAGCACTTTTTGGCGAAGAGTGGAAGGAAATGATCGATAGAGAAGGTGGAGGTGGTTCTGAAGTTGCTGCTAGGGTAGTTGAATATCTTACTTCTGCGGGCTCAACGCTCTTATTGCCAATTGCAGAAGCAATGGTAGCCTACAGGTAACACTTTTTTCTCACATAAAAAATATTTGCCTAGTTTCAATATTTTTTTGTTTGCTTTTAAATATAGAAACTTCGAAGTTTGAATTTGATTTTGAATACATTAAAACTTTTTTGTTTAAGGGAAACTGATGACAGTAGTCAGATATTCATTCCTTTCGTGAACGATGTACGAGTTGGATGTCCAGATAGTAGTTCTTCAACCTCGGTTGATTTGGATGAGAGTGGAATCACAATGTCAGGTTCGCCACCTTCATTGCCAACTCCTGGGGCACAGGCACCACCGCCTGGAAGGTTGACACCACCTAGCAGTCCAAATGTAGGACAACCCAGGGAAGGTTGGGAGCCAGTAGAAATGCAATTGGATTACTGGGGAAAATTGTCCCTTGGTGAAAAGGGAAAAAGCACCTTGAGGCAGGCCTTCCGCGTGCTCCACGTCCAAAGACTACCTCCATTGGGAGAATCTCCTGGAAATCATTTGTCTATGAGCTTCACGATAAAGGAGAAAAAACAAAAAAGTATGATTTCAAAAGATATTGTAAATTCCTCTTTAATTCTCTGCAAATTATCTTGAATTATTTTGAATTAAATAATTTTAATTTCTTAAGAATTTACCTCAAACTTTTTTGAAAGTGTTTCAAAAGAATTATTTTTATCGATATTTAAGAATATTTTTAGAGAAAAAAGAATTGATAATTTCAATACAATTTTTTTGTTTTCCAGTTATGAGATTAGGTAAGAAAAAGGAAAAGGAGAAGGAGAACGAGCCAAAGAGCCAATCAGTAGACGGTGTAACGCGACTGATCTGTTCTGCCAAAACTCACGTTCCACTCAGAGGTAAACAAATAAAAAATAATTAGATAATAAATATTTTGTTTTGTTCAATAAATTAATTAGATTGTTTTTAAAAAGTGAGCATCGATGGAACAGAATGGTACGGAGTCAAGTTCTTCAAACTCACAACACAGTGGCAAACTCACATCAAGACGTTTCCGATATCCTTGTTTGTATACCATTCCCAGCAAAACCAGAATCCCACTTGAACTTCCTTTTTTTACATTTTTCCAAGGACTTGATAAGTATGTGATTCATATCCGAGTTTGCGATCGAATAGAACGACGCTAGCATCATCGTTCGGGTCGAATAATGTCACAGAGGACAAATATTTCCCAAATCTCGAATTACTTCAGAATCTTGATTTATTATCTATTTGAAAACAATTTTTAATTTTATATGAATTGTTAATAAAAAGGAAAATGTAGTTCTCTACGTTACTAGGAATTGTATTTTTATTACTCGTAATTCATATTTTAACTGAATCTCTTCTTTCTTGAATTAAAACTAAATTAAACTTAATAAAATATTATTTTTTATTCGTCCTCTGATGTTAGACCCGAACGTAAAAGCGAACATATCCCAGGGTTTTCGAGTCTAATCAAATTGTGCTTCTAAAGTAAAGTTGTCTTTTGGCTGCGATACGACAACGTCCAAATTAATAAATAAATCGCACAAAAGACTTTTAATCAAGTGAAATTGACATGCATTCAAGCGAAGCTGATAAATACTAATAATTAGTGACTAAGGCCCTGACAGATTTTGTTGTTAAGACGAATAAAACTATTTTTTAACGTCTTTGAAAGTTCAAAACTCGCAAGAGAACTGGAAATCAAAAACAGAAAAGTACAATTAAAATAAATAGAAGAGAGCATGTCGTTTCGCGTTGTTATCGTTAATAAAAAAAAACTTAAACTATTAACAAAATTTCATTCTAGGCATCGTTAGACTCGGACTCTGTTGAATTTAGTTTTACGTTTACGTGGAGTTAAGGTTTATCACTCTGCACAAGTTTTTTATAATCAATTTTGCCTTCAAGTAGGCCGATTTGTAAATATTTGCTACAATCCATAAAAGAAAGGAGTACTGAATACTTGTGTACATAAAACAGTGCTGAGTTTTTATAAAGGTTAACGAAGTACAACATTGAGATATTGCTTCGAATATCGCAAATATTAAAAAAATAGTTTTATTCAGTGGAAGGAATTGTACATGTCAAATAAAAATATGAGAATTTTTTTTAGTATAATGTTTCAAAATTGCTCAGAATAATTTATATATTTCTAATTAAGTTATATTTTCGTTCAAAGAAATTATTCCATTATTTTCATAATATTAATTTGCATCGTTGCTCACTTATGATTAGAGTTTATTAAGACAACGAGCTAATTTTCTTATGAAGGAATTGTTCACATATTCGGAATAGCAAGGCCGCTGTTAATTGAATTAACAATTAATTTATCCAATTGGAAACTTTAAAAGTTCCTTTATTTTATAAATTAGAATATAGTTATTTACGACTGTTACAATTTTTTAAAAATAGTAGAAAAATGGCCTGCGACTCGTCTTTTTTAATTAATTTTCATCGACGATCGTAAGAATTGCAAGATTGTTAACTCCAACTGATTTGTGCTTTATGTTCCCTAAACTTTACTATTATTTTCTCAATTTTTACTCAAAAAACTATGTAGTCCTCTAGATCAGACAAAATTCCAATTTTCTCCTTTTATAATAGCTGATTCAAAACAGTGATACAAAACTGTTTTTAGTTAACTAGAAATCGCTGCGACTGCCTAAAGCCAAATTTATAAAAAGACCGTTTATCTTGTTAAACATTTTTTGATAGATTTCGTAGAAATAACTCTCGCTTTCGCAAAAGCGTTTGATCCCGTACTGATCCTTTTACAGTCTTTTCTCTAATCACAATTGATATTACAAATAATAATTTTTAAAAGATATATATTTGAGGCCAAAGATTGCTCATGTTTTGTGAGTATTTCCAGAGTTAATTGCTTCTTTTGTAATATAACCCAAGAAATTGACTGTTTCGTTAGAAACAAACTTGATTGGGTTTGTGAAATCTGAGAAGCCTAAATAAGAAATAAATTTAAAGTGCGACTGCGATAGTTCTCTTTACTTTCATATACAGATATTATGCTGCAAAACTATTGCGTTCTCATTTTTGTTACTGAAGCATTATCAGTAACAAAAACGTCTGCCATAATTTTAATAATAATAATAATAATAAAAAATACTCTTCGACCTGCAATCGAATTTTCGAGCAGTGAAGATTTAGCTTATACAGTTTCAAAGGCTTGCACAAATTTCATTTTCACGCAGTTTGCTGCGAAAGGCTAAGTCCTGCTTTTATGGAATTTTGATTTTAGATACTAGAAGATATTCCGTGTTTTTACCTACGCGTTTTGTGACGCCGTCGGGGACGAAGTTTTACTTTTATAATACGTAATTAGTTATCATAAGTTATTAAGTATTAATTAATGAAATAATAATTGTGAAACATCTATTAGGAAAGATTGTTTCTGCGTGTTGTCAATATGTATATTTTTCTTATGTGACGCAATTTTCAAAAAGTTCCTTTATTTTTTGTCATTGGAATAATTATGATAATTAGCGCCCATGTGGTAAATTGGGTGTAAATAATATTACGATATGTATTATAATTATAGGCTCTATTGTTAGACGAGTGGTTGGCGATTCCACCTTCGAGGGAATTTTATTAAATAAGGATGGCAAAGAATTTTTTCGAAGGTGGATTTTGTTTTCCAGACAAGTGATAGTATTTTTAGTACGTGCTAGCGGTCCTATTTTTTTTGAGTTAACGTATTTCACTTTTTCATATTCTAGTCATAACTCGCTGATAGTTCGCTGCAATCCATCTTGCATTAATTTTATTGATAGTTAGTTTGACGGATTTTTCGTCTCTGGTTTGTATAATGTTATGTTCAATCATTATCTATATTCTATATGATTTTAACGATTTCCAGTTTTAAATGATTGAGACAACATATTTTTGCCCAAAAATCAAAATCCCGAGTGTAAAAAATAACGAAAAATTAAAATTTCCAAATAAAAATAATATTACCGAAAATGTTTATTAAAATTACATTGTTATTATTATTCAGTAATTATTTTTTTATATTTTTGTAACATTCGGGATATTGATTTTTCGGTAAAAAAAAAAATACCAAAATTGGAAGCCAAATTGATTAAAACAATTAATTCCTTTATATTTTGAAGTTTTGAAAATGCAGTGGAGTGATGCACGAATAAGAACTGAGAACTGTGTTTTTTTTAGTAGACTAAAAAAGACTAATTTTCAGTGACCCCACATTGAATTAGAAAACGGAACGAGTACTTTATCTTGGCGATATGACCGTACGCACGTTTTTAGACAAGATATTGATAACAATGTGAAATTTGTAAATTGTTTTTTAATGTACAGTTACAAGTTACGAGGGTTTCTAGCCGGCCCAAGCTCAAAGCTTACAATAATTAATGTAATGATACGCTGAGAAAAGATTCAATGAACAGAAAGAACAGGAATTTAGCGAGCGATAAATAATTCATAGGACTAGACGTCTTTATTGTGCTTATACAAGAGATGTCTAACTGTACATGTATATATAACTATTGTTATAAGTTGCTGTAACATTAGAGAGTTCAATTAAAATTTTAATTTCCAATAAATACTTGAAAATCTGCTAACATATTTTTTTTCTGAATCAGTTTTAGCAACTATTTACTTATAATTAATTTAGTGTTTTAATATTTACTTTCTAATTCGAAATTCATTTTCTTTTTGGTTTCAATTTTTAAGTTTTAATTTAACTCTCGATGTATTAAATATTGAATACCTATGCGTGATACTACATATTTTTTAACATAAATATTTCGATATAGGATATCATTACTTCATAGAATGAACTTGTGACCTGGGCTCCGTCTGATATTAACTTCTGAGATTGCCAATATCTTACAAAGCTTGCGAGAAAATTGGTGAATAATCAGAAAATCGTCAAGCTCAAGACACAAGTCAATACAATTGAGTAATTAATAGCACGTAGATGAAATAAATCAGTAGTGTACTGTTAGATGTAATAAATTACTGTATGGAGTCGTTCGAGTCGACGGTTACATGAAATATGTTGTTGATGTTTGTAAGCTTGAAATATAAATGTACCGCATTTTTTTTAGTATTTTCTGTTCTGAGCCTGTACTTGAACCAAACGTCCAGCGTTTCAAGCAAATCTTTTTATTAAATCGACTTACAAATTAATTCAGTTAAAAAAATTGTTAATTTATTTTCTGGCGTGAAGATTATAATTATAAATTAAAATGTGAAGCAAATAAATAAAATGGTTATGAATTCACTGATTTTTGTACAAATCAAAACAATAATTAATAAATATTGTGTTACCTGTACGAGGTACACTTTTTTTTTATGAAAGGAGATTCGAATCTTGACCAGAAACCAATCCTTACGTATATATACATTTTTTTTATACACTTTGACATTATTTTATCAGAGCAGCCATTTCACGAGAAGAATCTGGGAGGCCAATCATATTTTTAATTTGTATGAGTTCTATTTATTTAGTGCTCTGATTTCTGGAGTGCTCTGACATATTTCACGGTGGAAGGAAGACTGCGAAGTTTTGTATTTTTACAAAGAATTTAACAAGAACAAAAGTAGAGTATTTGTCACAAGTTCGGAGCTTTATTTAATAAAAATGTCTCAACAAATAAATAATTTCTTAAAATAGAGAATAGCGCAACAAAAGAGTCGCTTTAATAATAGCCTATTTTTAAATAATGGGCTTGTAAATAGAAATCACATTTGCAGTCTAAAATGGTTTTTGAAATATTTGATGATTAGCGAAATAATATAATAAAAAAACGAAAATAATATTATAATATCGTAGTAATGTAATCTTTGCATTACATTAAAATTTAAAGCAATAAAAATTTACAGTCAGCCCATTTTAAGCATGATTAGAGGAATTCTGAAAAAAAAGATTCAGATTCTAATGGCACAAGAGATACATTTTCCTCGCTAAAGGCTGAATTATTCCTTAAGGTTGATATTTAAATAACTACTAGGTAACAATTTACACAAACGAGTTGTTATAGCAACGGAGTTAAACCGTGTACAAGTAAATTTAAAAAGAATAAATATTTTTTAAAAACACTTAGGCAGCACGTTTAGTCACGTTTAGTAGACACGAATAACTTTTCGATATGTTATATCGGTGTAAAATGAACAAAGGGATTCAAATTATATATATACATATATATAAAAAAATTGAAAAATAAATATAATTTTTCAAATTGTAGTAAATAGGTTTGAGATACTTTCAGGACTTTACCCGTCTTTTGGTTTTCCTATTCTAATACAACCGACATATCCTTAAATATTTAATTACATCGAAGAATTTTAATGCCTATTTGTTCAAATATTTTAGAGACAAAATTATTAGTATTTCAGTCTGCCATTAGAAACTCAAATTATTTAGCTTGGTGTCTTCTCAAATGAAAAAAAAATTGGAAACTAATTTCTAAGTAATATAAATATGAGTAAATGTTAGAATTGAGGCTTTTTAAAATCTTTTAGATCTAAAAAGTAAAAAATTGAAAATCCTTTATATAAAAAGAAACCGGAGTCAAATAAATAAAATTCTGAAACAAAAAAGTTATTGATAGTTAATGTTTAAATTATGAAGACACCCTTGTGTACTTGATTTCTCACTTGTTCAGACGTTCAATGTTTCGATGAAAGGCAGTACCACAGAAATAAGGTCGGCTGTAAAACAGCGATAAACTAAATAAAATATGCAACAGTTATGTACATTATAGATTCGTTTGCGCGATAATACCAACAGCGATAAATGCTATTGAAAGTATTTACAAAAAGCTCGACTAGTGGTCGTCTGGAAATTGATCATCGATTTTTTATAGATCAAATTTCGATTGAAAAAGAAAAAAGTCTCTGGTACATAGCTATGAATGATTTTAGGGATTTTTGGAAAGCTTAAATGTAGGGATGAAGAGCCAAGGCCCTGCCTCGTAAACCTCTTTGGCCACCTACCCCTCCTTTTGGTATCACATATCCTCCTGCGTGTCTTGCAGTTCCTTCTTCTTCTAAATTTCCGTTGCTCTCGATTAAATCACGTAGTGGCCAGCAGGCCAAATGTCGCGATTTTCCGTGACGGGCTAAAACGTGGTAGCCTTGTCTGAAATAAATCAAATTGATAAACTTTATCTTCAAATTTCTTAGAGAACCATAAAAAAATTAAACAAATTCTTCACAGAAAGAAAATATTTCAAAAAAGTTCCAGATAAATTCTTAAAAAATTATAATTATTTCATTCAAAATAATTCAAAGTGATTTAAAAACAATTTAATTTAAAATAAGTGAAAAAAGGTAAATAGGTAATGACTGTAAATTTAAACATTTAAAGTTAGTTTGAGGGACGAAACTATATACCTGGAGGAAATAAGTCCAACAAGTAAAGCCCAGTGAGCTTTGTGTCCTCTTTTAAGACAGGGTGCGTGATTAAAATCTGAATCGTAGGGCACGAGAACCATAGCACCATGAGCCAAAGCATGTGTTAACGTATCCGGACACGTTTGTAAATCTACTAAAATATCAGGTCTGTGATCTGGTAAATGTTCTGCAGCCAAAGTCCCCATGAAATCGACACTGTAGACTTCTCCGTGTTGAGTAAATCCACGAACTCGAGCTTCTGCTAAAAGTTGGATCACAGAAACTGGTTTTCGATATTCCTGAGAAGCCATGGCCAGAGCAACCAAGCCGCATCTGTTTTTATAATTAGAAGGAATTAAATTTGATTCTCAACTAAAAGGTAGATTTAGGGTTTTAAAATTTGAAGTTTACAAATTTCTAATTTATGGCCTCAAAAAGGTACAAAATTGAATGATAGATTGGAAACTTACTGAGGACCATCTTGCAGAATCGGTTCGACTTGACAAAAATACGTCACTTCTGCGTCTTTTAATTCATTTCTAGAAATCAATTTTTCTATCTCAGCTTCTGTAGAAGTAAGAGTAATTTTTGCCCATGGAGGTAAATTTTCGCTTTCATTATCGTCAGTTTTCTCACACATCGGAGCTTCTGTCAAATTTGGAAGAGGTGGAGGTGGTGCTGGCATTTTTTCAATGATAAATAATAACTCTTGCCCACAAAAACTATTTCTTCCTTATCGTCGATAAGTACCGTTCGACAAAAATGATATTATATTGATAAAAGATTCTAAATCAGCATTTCTTAATTTTGATCACTCTAAAAATCAGTTCTTCTTTCTTTTTCTTCGTATCCTCTCGTAGGAATTTCATTGTTCAGACATCAGTTCTGAAAGGACCAAGTTCAAATAAAGATTCTTGGGTAGATATTCTTCGCACCATTGACTTTACTTTCATTAGAGAAATATGTTTAACATTCGAGAATAAAATAATGATGAGACTAAGGGAAAATATTTTCTCGTTCTTGACAGTGAATTGTGAAAATGGAGAAATTCAGGTTAAATGTTGAGTGATACGAAATCCGATTATTTAAGGCTAAACAATGAGTTAATTAACAAAGGGACTATTTATTTTTACGAAAGGAATTATTATTTAGATTGGAGATGACATTAGACACAAAATACTTGAAAATTTCAGACATACCCTAGATATGCTGGCTTCCATTGACAAAATCGAACATTCACTAGTCACAGTACAGTGACGTAAAAGATTATTCATATAAACGAATTCGCGAGAAGGAAAACATTGAATTTCTTGATTACAGGGGTATTTTATTGAACTTTAATCTAACAAGGAACGTCCGCCCCTTTTGCACTGATCGAATTTTGACGTTTGTACGTCACTCTTCATTCCACTGTTCAATCCCATGTTCCAATTCACCCTGTGACTCATCACGACGTCATTATGTAATTTTGGCTTTAAAAAAAAAATAGGCACACGTGATTTTTTGCACTCGGAGAAATGAACGTTACACTGAAAAGAAAATTGATTTAAAAATGGGTGACGTTTCGTTTTCTTGTTATTAATGACAAATTTCCTCGGCAAAGATTAGAATTTAGAGATTTCGACAACAAGGCCGCAAACGTGACGAAATAACCAATCAGCTGACAGACAGAATATCTGGAAATAACCTGACTGGCTTCGATGGTTTTTAATTTAAAAGCGCCAAACTTCGAATCTGAATTTAGAAATATTATCAATAGAAATTGATAGAAATTAGAAAACGAGTTGACCACTGCGATATTCCTGGTGCAAAATATTAAATATTTCCAAATATTCTATCAATATTCCCAGATATTCTAAAACACTCAATCATATATTGACATAAAGTGGTAAAATATTATTAACAAAAATAAGTATATTTTATATAATGATTTTTATTTACGAAATTGTATAATATACAGTAATTTCAATATAAAATAATATCAACTTCAAAAAGTGTAACAATTCTCCATTGTAAATTCCTGCGTAATATAATAAAATAATTTTATAACAAACTTTAGGTTAATATTAGTTGATCATTCAAGGCAAAACGTACATTTTAAGGCTTGTCCCAATATTAAATTCCCTATTTATCACTAAAGATAATAATTTTCACAAAATACTTTCAATTTATGCAAATACTGAAAAAAATAAAAACAATACTTTTCTTACAATAAATAATAAATATTTGCCAATCTAAATTCTTAAAGAACTTTTTTGGGGATAATCTAGATTTATTCCCTACACTTTCAATTTTTATATCATGAATTTAATACTTATTAATTTCGCAACTGAATAAAAAATAAAGTTACCTTAACGGAATTATACTATCTAAATCTTCTTTTGGGTGTAATTTACTATAAGAAAAAATTTCAAAGCTTTGATTATAAAAAGAAATCAGTAGCTTCACAATTTGTTACTTTTACCAATTAAATAATTAAATTAAATACTGTTAACTTGGTGTATAGATTGAAAAATATTGGCATAGGTCAGGGAGTTTGTTTAGTATACGTCACACGTAAATATTAAAATTATTCTCACAGTTTGTTTGAGTTATTAATCCAAGCCTTTGATTTACGTAGTAAAGCTTAGAGTCAGTTAGTTCGATAATCTTACAAAATTTGACAAAAATATTAGTTTTACTTAAAAAAAAATTACTAAATAAGAAGCCTTTTCCAACTAATGTTGTGATTTAAAAACTCAGAAAAAAAACTAATTGTAAAATTAAACGTGATCCTCATTGAAAAGATTTTAAAATTTCAATTAAGAATTCTTTTCTTTGAAAAAAATTCTAGATATTGAGTAATTCCTTTTGTAAATAAAAAAATAAAATTACAGAAAATAGGGACTATTTTTGGTTATCTTGCTTCAGGTTTTGAAAAAGGCTGAAGAGATCCGGGTTGAACCCAGGAAAGTCCAATTGCTTTGTTATCATCATCCTCCTAAAATCAAGGATCAATATTGTTATATAATACTTATACATATTGTTTTTGTAGCTGGAATATTCTTAAAAGGAAATCCTTACTCTCGGTTTGTATATTTCCTGTCTGATAGGATCGTGCAGATCATTATCGTAAGGACTGAACGTTATATAATGAGGATCTTCTGTTGAAGAAGAATTGTAAACTTGATTCAAGCTTTCCTTTACACAATTCTTTGCTCGTTCTCGAAATTCTTCAAAATTGGTCTCTAATCTGAAAAGGATAAATTATGTAAATTGTGGATCTTATCTTAAATTTATCTAAGAATCGAAATAAATTTATTACTTACAAAAGAGATGCTTCCTCGTTAATTGGCGTCATTTTCGTATCAATTTTCGTCAAAACTTTGGTTATATACTGAATTAGTTGCCAGATCCTGTTGGTTTTTCTCCACTCGACAAATCCCCAGTCAGTGTGTAATTCTCCGGTTTCAGAATTTATAAGCGGGTGAAAGATTTTTGTTTGGAAAGTGACGGTCTACCATTTTTAATTTAATGATTAGAAAAATAATAATTTTAAGTATTTTAAATTAGGATTTAACAATCTCTAATTACAAGTGACTGGAAGAAACATGCTTGGAACATTAATCCTACTGTGGAGCTTGAATTTTTTAATTTATAATATTGTAGATCAAATTTATCTTACCGGACATCCGCCTTCTGGAAAATTAGTTGGCAGCGTAATTGTAAATCTAAAGACTCCGCCTTGATAAATACCTTGTCGTATAAATTGCACTCCAAACCAAACTGAAAAAGTTCAACAAAATTCATTTTTAACGTAGAAAATAGAATAAAAACAAAATTAGAGTATAAGGCAATAGATTAAATTTAGTAAATTAAGTAGCTAATACTCACGGAAGGGATTTTGTGCGGACGGTATCACGTAAATTCCTCTTAAATCTTGACTTCGAAGCATATTACTAAAAAAAATCTCGGATATATAAAGCCATTGATATTAAAAATATTTTTTAAAATGTGATAATAGATACATACAAATAAATTAGACTTACTATTCTGAAAGAATATTATATTCCTGAAGAAAAGCAGCATATTCCTTATTCGACTGAGATACGTTATTAGGACGGTCAATCATTTTTACTGACATACTCAACTGCGGTTCTGCGTTAAGATTTGCAGGCACAAGTTTTCTAAATGAACCTTGCCTCGTCAAACGATCATCAATATCGCTTTCCCCCTATTATTTCAAGCAAAAAAACATTCTTTCATTACTAAAAAATTTTATTCCTATTGATATTGAATTATACTTATATATAGAGCAGATAGAGTAGTAGAGAAGGAAAAAATAACTGTAAAATCCTATTAGTGAATCATTGGGATAGAAGATAAATTCATTTTTAAAAAAAATAGAATATTAAAAAGAAGTTTTATTTCAATGTTTTCAGTTAAACTTGTAATTTTATTAAATATATATAACCTATTGAACTATTTACCTTAGTCCCTGACATCGTAGAAAAGTTCATGTCTACTTTTGTTCGCTAGCGAGGGAAAGTGGATTGTCATATTTTTTTTAATTAAGACGAATATAGTTATGGAGTAATTTTTTCTTCTTATAGACTAATTTTAGTAACTAATGTGTTAGCTCATTAGTTCGTAGATTGTCTAACATTGATGGAGGACTTTCAAATCTTTGAAATGATGTTTTTTATTCACAACAAACAAAAGTCCATTGATATCATTGACATTGACAGTTCCGCATTTAGATTTGTAGGTTATGTATGTATTATTTCTGTCGGTATAAATGAAAATCTTATTATCGACTAAGCATGTGTTACTTATCCATTTAAATGAAATTGAAAACAAATACAATGTAGGTAAATCAAAATCTTGGGTACGACCATACCACTTTGAAAACACAAGTTCTCGTCCGATCACTTAAGTTAAGCAAAGTTGGGCGCGGTTAGTACTTGGATGGGTGACCGCTTGGGAATACCGCGTGCCGTACTCATTTTCTCTTTTTTTTTTTTTGACATTGTTATAAATATTTTAAAAATAATAAATAAATAATAAAATTTAAATAAATAATAAATAAATTTATGTATAATATTTAATAATAAAAATACTTTTTCTAATAATAAAAAGTACTTGAAACATTATTTTGGAAGTATTTCTGTGTTTGTAATGTCTAATGATTAGTATGTATTAGTATAAAAGATTTCTAAAAAAATGTATATTAAAAACTTATTTTTGAAGTATTTAAAATGGATAATAATAATGTAGAAAGTTGAATCTGACTTCGCCACATTGTAATTTTGAAGACACAAGTCCTCGTCCGATCTGCACTTAAGTTAAGCAAACTTGGGCGCGGTTAGTACTTGGATGGGTGATCGCTTGGGAAAACCGTGTGACGTTTTCAGATCTCCTTTTTACATATTATTACAAATATTTCAAACATAATTGTTAAATATAATTTTTTTGAGAAATCTTTCATTTTTATATATTGGAGAAATCTTTTCCCCTACTCTTATTATGAAGAGAAATTTTTTAAAAATGTGATGCAATGTGGAACAAAATTTTTGAAGACAAATTTTAAAAAATAATTTTGATCAAAATTTTGGAATTTGAAGAAAAATATTAAACATCCCTTTACAAAAAAGTTCACAATAGGGAAAACCGTTAGGGCTAGACACTTACTTAAATTTTAGTAGATTATATCGTTTTTTGTAGGACATCGCATTTTATATTTTTGCATTATAGATATTGGATTAAAATAACAAATAGTGTGCGAATTATGTCATAATTCATCTCGAGTACGACCATACCACTTTGAAAACACAAGTTCTCGTCCGATCACTTAAGTTAAGCAAAGTTGGGCGCGGTTAGTACTTGGATGGGTGACCGCTTGGGAATACCGCGTGCCGTACTCATTTCTCTTTTTTTTTTTTAGACATTATTATTATCAATTTTAAATATTTCAAAAATAATGTTTTAAGTACCTTTTATTATTAGGAAAAATATTTTTATTATTAAATACATATAATACATAAATTTATTTATTATTTTTTAAATATTTATAAAAATGTCAAAAAAAATGATAATCGAATGCGATGTTCGGTGATCCCAAAGTATATCCTACCCCCATCCAAGTACTAACCGCGCCAAACTTTGCTTAACTTAAGTGATTGGACGAGAACTTGTGTTTTCAAAATTACCGAACATCCTATTCGATCACCTATTTTTATATTAATTATTGTTCATTTTAAATACTTCAAAAATAAGTTCTTAAAAAGACATTTTTTTAGAAATCTTTTATACTAATATACATACTAATCATTACATATTACAAATACTTCAAAAATAATGGTTTAAATGCCTTTTATTATTAGTAAAAGTATTTTTATTATTAAATATGATAAATTTAGTATGAAAATGATGAAAAAGGACCCTTCTCACCCAATTTCATATACAAGAACTTGTGTTTTCAAAGTGGTGTGGTCGTACCCGAGATTCTTCATTATTGATATCGTACTGTATCTACATATCATCAATCTAACTCAATAAGGACAATATCTTTTAATCGAAAAAAAATCACGAATTTGACAAAATTCCTGTAAAATAATTCCCGAAAATTTAAATTTTTGAATAAAAATAATATTACCAAAAAAATTTAGTTTCTAAAAATATTTAAAATTTTCGTAGAAGACTTGTATTTAAATTTTTGGAAATTATTTTTCCGGTAATTTTTCACATTTGAGATTTTGTTCTCTTTTCCTTATCGGTATTTTTTTATATTCAAGATTTTGAAAAAAACTCTATGTCTGAGTACGATACCAATAACAACATATTTTTTAGGTACGACCATACCATTGTGAAAACAAATTCTCGTCCGATCACTTAAGTTAAGTTATGTTGGGCGCGGTTAGTACTTGGGTGGGTGACCGCTTGGAAATACCGCGTGCCATACTCTTATTTCTCTTTTTTACAATTTATTACTATCATTCTTTAGAAGTTTTTTTTTTTTTTCAATTTTCAATAATTTTTATCTCAGACTTGATAGTAAAAGAAGACTATAAACCAAATTTTGTTAAGCAAGGGGTAGTATTTATTATATATAATTTTATAAAATTATTATAACTACTTTAAAAATAATGTACTATGAGAACATTTTTTGATTTTTTAGCTTTTTGTTTTTCAGTAAACAGTTTTTGGCAGCGATTTTTGAATTATTGATTATTAATTATCCTAGATCATAAGTAGATGTTGATTGTTTACAGCATCGAAAATATTTCAGATTTCAAAATTTTGAGCTAAAAATAAAATAAAATCTATAAAATTGTGTCCATTAAATGAAAATATGAAATAATTCATAATTAACAAACTAAAAGAAGAATCTGGGACTAATGAAAGATCCTGATAATAAAACGCAATTTTGAAATTTATCCTGTATATTGCATATAGCGATTGATCGTTGATACAAATGTAGAATGTTCGACGATTTATTAAAAACAAAAACATCTATGCCTTAGATATAATAAAGAACATCTTTCCAGACTTCTAAAGATTCAATTCTCTAACGTGAATAACTATATGAAGTTTCGTTTCTTTAAATTCTCCTCTCATAATTATTATATTTGTAAATTGAAATACTGTTTAACTTTTTATAAAGTCTTCATTAATGGGTTTTCTTCGTTTGATATGATTTATAGTAAAACTATCAACATGGTGTCCCTTTAACCAAGATCTCCATCATTTAGGCCCAATCATTGATATTAAATCTCTGATGCCAAATTTTTGAAGTACTGCCTTGCGTATTATATTACAAATGCCCAGGTGTTCCCAATAAAAAAGAGAAAGCAAAACATCTAATTAAAAGTTTGCGAGTCTATTTCAGAATTGAAATACAATCCCTCGCAATCTGTTTGAAGGTTTTCTTGAATTACAGTTCTGTCAGAAAATTTTTATGATCGCTCTGGTAATCGTAGATCTTACAACTTAGAACTTACACCGTAGACGATGGGACCTTGCGGTTTGATTCTTACAGCACACCGAGGAATGAACAGAATTATACTCTAAACTGGACGCTTATACAATTTCTCGTGTGTAACAACACAATCGATTATTACTTAGCACAATACACGAGCAACAACTAGATAATCGCCGATTTCTTTCAGCAGTTTCTTACACATTTCACAAGACACGAGCGACATCGAATCAACGCTTCGATAGAAATTCGAGACTAAAACGTTATTCAAATTTGATCCCAAAAATTAATTCAAAAAAGAAAACCCTAAATAGGCATTACAACGCATCACAATTCGCATATTAATATCCTTAGAAATAGCGAGTTTGAATTAATTGTACTCTCGCAAGTATCCCAATAGTGGGCAAAATCATAAACTATGATGGTGATTTCTCATTATGTTACTCAATTCTGCAAACTGTACGTTTCCAATGGAAAAAAAGAACATTCCATACAACATCCATTCTTCAGCATTTACATATATGCTTTTCCAAAAGTCCACAGTTAAAAAAGGACAAATTTTTCTTGCAGTATTTAGTGTAAATTATATATATACACATATATATATATATAATTATATATATGTACATATATTTATATATAATATATGTATGTAATATTAGTGTTAACTGTCAACGCAGTAAAGGGTCTATATACAGACACATAATGGCCTAACAAGAGCAAGAGTCTTTGCCTCCTTGTTGCTCACTGTTCACTTGTAAGTTATTGCGCCCTGGCTGACTTGGATTATGCTGTACTCCAGATTCTGCAGCATTCAAATCCAATCTGAAACAATATTTTTATTTAGACTTAACAAAATACAATTTCCCCGTATTTATTTATTTCCAACGATTTTATTTTTCCTTCTTTTGAGGGAAAGGTGACAAAGATGCGTGCATAGTCATGCTTCAAATTAGACAAAATCTAAATTGCAAATCCAAACTCAAGTCTTTCAATTTTTAAATGTTATTCAAAATAACTAACCGTCCGTCAGCTATGCTCTGGAAAATTTTCTTCGCCGTTTCCAAGAAGGCTTCCTCGACATTGTGACCTCTGTACATTAAAAAGAATACTTTATTAATTAAAATTTTAATTTCCAAAGTATAAAATATTGCTCAATATTCTTGCAGAAAATAATAAAAAATTTTTAACTACTAACGTCTTTGCACTAGCTTCAACGAACATAAGACCATTTTCATCAGCGAATTGCTTAGCCTCCTCGTAAGTCACATCCCTCTGTTCTTCCAAATCGCTTTTGTTTCCGATCATAAATATTACCTGCAAAAAAATTAATTCAGTATTAAAGATTAATAAAAGACCAGGAAATAAAATAAATGATAGGTTTCCAACTTTTTTTTGCTTTAACTATAACGATATTATAAGCAGATAATAATTATTTGAAGTAAAATGTTTGCATACAGTGCTTGGATTTGTGAGGTTTCTTGTATCTGTGAGCCAGCTACTCAGGTGATTGTAAGTGGAACGACGTGTTATGTCGTACACCATCAGTGCACCTGCTGCGCCACGATAGTATGACCTGGAAAAAATAGTTTTTTTTTAAATTTATAGCATTTATAATGAAATACAAACATCTCATACGGTTTATTTAATTTTGTACGAACCTAGTAACGGCCCTAAACCGTTCTTGACCTGCAGTATCCCATATCTGTAATTTAATTTTTTGACCAGCAACCTCAATAATTCTAGTTCCGAACTCGACACCAATTGTGTGAGGACAATCAGCCATAACTGTAATTAAATGTAAATTTATAGACTCGTTATGAGAAAATAAAAAATAATTAAAAAGATAATACAGCCCAATAATAAATTACTACTGTAATACACTTCCGGTCAGAATTGTGATTACAGAAGAGGCTTCATAAGATTTCAAATTATTTTTAATGACTAAAGAATACAAAAATAAAAATTAAATGAATAATTAATAATAAATTTAATAATTATTCAACTTTATCAATTAAAAAAGGTGTGTAGGTGACAACCTCTGATGACTGATATTGACAATATATATTTACAAAGTGACTTCGTCCTGAACTCATTTTAAACATAATTTTTATAGCTTTTAACTTACTTAAAAGAAAAATTCTAATCTTTGTTGCAATTAAATTTAAAAAAACTTAAACGATATTCGAAAAACAGATAAACTCACAATTCTGACCGATAATGTATATGGTTCCTATCTTATAGTTTTCTTACATTTCTTTTCTGTAAACTGATGAAGTAGGCATGATTTTCCTACTCCCATATCACCTATGATGATATATTTGAAAATGTAGGAATAATTATAGGGACCTGCCGACATTTTGCGCCTGTAATGAAAAAGCAATAATAAAATTAAACACTATTCTAGAAAGGATTTAATTTTATAATTTTTTTTGTAATAGAAATAAATGAAGATTTATTATTTTCGGTTTCAAAGTTTCATTGGGTCAACGAAGACGTGGCGTTGATTAATTAGTCGGCTGAAATTATGTTGTTCTTATCACACGTCCAATTAATTAGAAAATAATTGGAAGACTTGAATATTTCATTCAAAATGGCAGAAATATTTTATGCACGCATTTTTTAATTAATAAAAGCGTTTTATCTAACTTTTCAAATTTAATCATTTGTGATAAACAGGTTTTGATAATGATATTTTATGTTCAAACTTCGACAGATGGTCTGAATTATTGATAAGCAAGTAAAAAATGTTGTCGGGTAAAAATCAATGATTTATTCATTATGATGTGTAAGGAAAATAAAGTATTTATATATTATTTTCTGATAATGAAAAATAAAAATCTTACAAAAATCTATACATTACTCAAAACATTTTTTTTATATTTGTGTTAATGCAATTTTATAGGAGAATCACAATAAACAAAATCCATTAAAATTTTTAAAAATTAAGAAATTAAAACTATTAAAATCTGCTGATATAATTTGGAATTCAGTTGTAATAATAAGTGGAAATTATAGTTTTAATAATAAGACAAGACTGGAATTCCCAAAAGAATTTCAGAAATCTTTTGAGTCATAAGGAAAAGTTAGTTTTTACTCCAAATCCAAATAAACAATTTATTCAAGTAAACGAAGTAAAAAATATCCTCCATCTTATCGTAAACAAGATCGCCACTAAAACCTCTGATAGCTCTCATATCATAATTTAAAATAACAACTTGCAAGTTAAATATCATCAAAATTAAATGATTCCGAGCAAAATACAAAAAATGAGCTATTAATCGCATTCTCCTTTGAATCGTGACTCACTCGACGATTTCCTACAATTGCGTTACAGGTAATTATCACGAAGATAGAATATAAAATTCCACTACAAACGTTAGCCTTACAAAATATAAATTGTAATCCTTAAGGAAAATAAAAACATCCAAATAAAAAATTCAATGATGATACGAATCTCGAAGAAAACATGAACAACAATAAAAACAGATCGTTACTTTTCGTGACGAATTATATTCGATGGAAAAATATTGGCCAGGGAAGAAAATTGGAAGTCTCCTCACCTTCAAGTTCGAGGTCCCGAATCTTTAACTAATCCTCACTCACAACTGGAATTGATCGGTAATTATTTTCACTTCATAAACACTTGGCTTTTCTCATGGACTGAGAACGGTTTGGAGCCGATTAATATAATAAAGTAATTTTTCAACAATCTTCTATATTCACACAATATGGCAGAACAGAACACTGTCACACTTGTCGAAGACACCCACGATGGCGACGGATAAACGTCAAAACAACTGTCAGAAGCTCCAATTTGAAGCTAATTCCAGCAGATAGCAACCTTGCTCGAAATTGATTTTTCGAAAAAATAACGATTATTTACTTAGGCTAACGTCTAGAATTAATGAAATATTAATTAAACTTTCACAAATCTTTATTTGCGGGCGGTTTTTATTTCGATAAGCATTTGCGTTCGTCACAAAAGAGGGAAATAGCAAAGAGAGAGGCTGCACCAAAGAGTATACCATATTAAAGATTTCATCACTGATTTTTGGGCTTTAACACCCCAAGCAGGGTTGGGACGTCTTATAAAATGTGGTTGAAGTTGCGCAGTAGACATGCGTAGAAATATGTAAGCAATGAGGGTTTTTATGAATCCCTAAATTACATACATACGGTAATTATCAGGTCCGATTGTATTTTGTATTACATACGTATGCACTATGTATGCATGGTAGCAATTAATTAATTTGCGCATGACATCAAAAAACTATCATAAATGGTCAAAATCATTTACACAGATTGACCTTGATTTCTATAAATCGAAGGTCATAGTTGATCATAGGTAACTCATCTCTGTCATAGGTAAAGTTTCGCCAGGTTTCGCCTTTTCTTTCACAAACCTTGGTTAGAAATATTTTGACAGCTTGTGTGAACTTCTAAAGTTCTGAAGATTCAATAAAATTTACTCCATATATATTTTAGCAACGAGTGGTCAAAATTAGAACGTTTTAATTTCATAGCATCATTACCGTACTGATTTTCTATTGAAAATGATTAAATTCATTGTAAGTAGAAGAAATGGTTTTTAAATTCAGAGGTCTTCTATTTTTTCTTTTGTAACAGTCTTTTTTGTTTCCAGTTAACGCTAAGTGTCGGAATTTATGCTGGGATTTATATCAGTCAGAATTATGAGGTAAGATTATTAATTTTATTTTTTAAATATATTCAACGAGGATGCACTTGACCCTCGAATTTTTCAAATTTCTTTTTTGTAATATTTTAATATCTTTTTCATTATTTATGTTTTCATTTTTCTTTTGTTATACATACAAGTATAAATAATGGTTTCATGATCTATATAGAATGTCAAAGTCAATTGTTGAGATGTAAAGCTTTATTCAAAATTTTTCTTTAGACTGCGAAAGGTTCAAACGCAGATTAATTGTATTCTAACTTTGTTTTATGAATGTTGGATTCTCTATATTTTAAACTCAAATCTAAATTATAAAATATACACCTCCAATAGAAAATTGTGTAATTCTGTAAATTAATTGAATGATTTTTAAAGTTATTAATCTATACAAATTCTTCCAGGTACCTAGAGTGGATGAACCTAGCAAAATAATTGAGCGAATAAGGCAATTCGCTGACGAGCACAAAAAGAAATAGGCTTCGAAAAGAAAAATATGTGATATAGAGTGAATGAACACCTATACTAATTAAAATTGTAAATATGCCGCTAGTCCATAACTGTATATACGTTTACTTTACACATTTTTCTTAAAATAAAAGCCTTGCCACGTTTCTGAATTAATTTAAAAAAAACATACTTTTTGACCTTATGAATAGCTGTTTATTTCGTTTTGGTATTGAAATCAGAATTTTCTTACATATAGACAATATTATACATAAACAAAACCTCCTCCGGAATATTCGACTCGAGCTTGCGGTTCAACGAAAGCTAACCAGTCCGAAGAATGAGTCGGTAATAAACCCATTGACTGGCATTTGTACAATGCTACTGCTATATTCACAAGCTGCCCTAGGAAGAAAACGAACTTTTGTCCGAAAGCGTGCGTTCCTTCTATTACTTTAAAAGCTGAAACAAAACATATTTCGTTAGATTCATTTTGAATTTCAATATTAGAACTTGGATCCAACATCCTCAAAAAAGGAAAAAGAAGCAGGAATTTGTTTTCTTATAAAATATGTGATTTGCGTGAATAAGTAAACAAAAAAATACTTACTTTGTTGTAGAGAAAATAGCGCTTTAACTGGCCTCATTATCAACATGCCCATCATCATGATAGGAAAAATAGAAATGGAATTGCCTGACATATACATAATAAATAAATTCATTGGAACTTGCTTTAAGGGACCCAAGGCCAAGTCCCACGACTTTTTAATTATTAAATGATTGGAATCATTTTCCTCCGAAGTGTTCATGTTTTCTGAGGTTAATGCATATCCGGGAATTAAACCAGGTGGTGAGGCCAATTCATTGTACTGCTTACTTCTGAAAAATAAATAAAATTCAATTATAAATTGTAAAAAGGGAAAAATAAGTATTTATATAAAATAACACATTTCAAATAGGAATATGAAAATCAATCAAAACATTATGATTTGATGAAGCTAGGAATCACGATTTTCTAGGGATAATTAAGAAAACGAAATTTTTACTTACTTGCTTCCAAAATCGAGTGCCCACTTCAATTTTTTCGAATTTTGTTTTGCGTTTGCCATTTTTTATTCACTATTACACTTTTTTTATTTAGTAACAAGTAAGAACAGTTGAAATTTCACACTGTCAGCAGAGATAAGGCATAAGACGTCAGTACGCTTTTAGTGAACCTAGTGAACCAAAGTTTGTGACGTGACAGTTTGAGAGAATGGAGAGTCAAACTCCAAAGTTAGCTCCTTGCGCGCGCCGCACCTGTTGGCTTCCCGCTGGAGAAATACTGCTATTGGTCAGAATTTCGCGCGCGATTCAAAATTTAATTAAAGTAATCCAATTTTGAATCACGCGCCAAATTTTGACCAATAGCAGTGTTTCTCCAGCGGGAAGCCAAAACCAAAACGTGCTGCGCACGCAGACAGCCAACTTTGACAGCATTGGGACGCCAAGTGTCAAGTACAAGACAACAACTATATAATGACGCATTTTACATGAGTATTTGTCGTGCAGTTTGTTCTAAATTATATGTTTGTCAAATTTAATAGCCTGAAGCTCTTTTTTCAGGTATGTAATTTATAAGTAAATACATACTGTTTTGCGTAATAAGTATAAGAACCAAGATTCAAGAATGTGACCCCAAAATGTGAGGTGTGGTGTGACAATTGTTTGTTCAAGCGTTTGGTGATAAACTTGCATCTTCGTTTCTTTGAAAATTCATGGAATGCTAAAATGTCTATTTTTTGATCTTTATGTTCTATTTACTAATTATTCAAGCATAACTAATAATCAATGTTGAAATGTTCATAAGTATAATAATTTTCAATTCGTAATCATTTGACATTTGAGGTTAGAAATTCTTCTAGTTGCGCATGAATTCTTGTTAACATTGTTGGTTTAATAATCAAAGGAAGTTTATAACGCAATGTCTCATTTTCTTGTGAATCGGTAAATGCTATTTTACTTTTATTTTAAAATCGGTAAAAGCTGTAAGTTCAGTGTTTCTCCTTTCTGAATTTGATTTCTGTCAATTTTGTTTATAATCTTTTGAATGGAGAAGTCATACAGAGAAAGTAGAATTGGAAATCTTTATAAAAAAATTAATTTCGGAAACTACAAGGCTGCCAGTGAGGAATCTTTTTTAGTTTTTGCATTTTGTTTTTAAATGAATTTAGCTTGAAATAGTTATACAGCTCTGATTTTTAGCTTAGAATGTCGCTGGCAGGCTTGTTATCAAATTTAGAAATTTACTTAAAGTTATTTTCAGCATCAATAATAGATTGTAGTACATAGTAAGGGTGTTTCAAAGGTGTTGGTTTAGTACTTTCAATCGTATCTACGAAGGTTGTATTTGTGCCTTCAAGGGTGATGGTGCCAAGTTTTAATCTCAAAATTTGTCCTTACTTTAATCACCGAATATTAGGTATAACTAGATATTTTTTGCTTTGTGTATGTGCATCTTTTAGAAATAGAGATGTGTTTGTAGAACGAAATTATTCAAATTGTACATTTTTTCGCTCTGTATACATAATTTTATTCAAAAATTGAATAGCTTTACACAACGAAAAAATATTCTACTTATTATATGGTTGAGTAAAGTGAGGAAATCGAATTTTGAGATTAGAACTTGTACCGAACATCCTTAAATTGTAGTGCGAATATTGCAGTTTGTTGTAGCTCAATATCACCGATGCCATACATTCTGGTACGTGGTAACCTTGCATCCTATGGTCATAGGTATCCTTGGAGAGTTCTAGTGTCTGGCCTTAAAGGTATTAATGAAATGTATCAAATTTTGATGTTGTTCATCTATTTTTTATTTGTCGCACTACCTCGATTTTGTGTTTGTTTGGTCATTGTTTCCCTGTTTCACACTGTATCTTATTCTACTCTAAATTTAATCTTCCTTTAATTTTTTCGATTTTTAGTTTACCTTCTGAATTCGGTATTGTTTCACATTCAAGATTTTGGTTTTTCGTCAAAGAGAGGTTGTCCCCTTTATATCAGATAATATATCGTACTAAGAAATAAATTTTTTTAATTTCGTGAATTCTCTTTCACTAAATAAATTATATTATCTCTAAAATCTGGTTCTAAAAGACTTATTTCCTGTGAAGAGAAGTATAGATAAGCACTCTTTGATTTAATCATGAATTTAATCTAGACTGTACTTTTTCTGTCATTTTTCCTAATTTTTCAAATTTAATCTGAAAAGTATTTTGGTCTTATTATCGTTGATTTGTTCTAGCTGCAGACATAGAGCAGTTGAGCCGTTTTGATTCAGGTGGATACTGTGACGACTCGACGATAGTTTACTTGCAGCATCCTTGCGTTATTCTAACAGCTTTAGAAGTTCTAGGATACAAAGTTGTTGCATCTTCGAGTACAAGTGTGAAACAGGATTACAATGAATATATGTGGACTATGAGAAAAGATTTCGCAGAACCTGAACCTGAATCTGTACCTGTTATAAAGGCGGGTATGTTATTATGTTCTTTTTATGATTTATCTATTGAGCGACATTTAATTGTTATAATGAAAATTTCACCGGAATCCCATCGCACCTATAGAAATCTAAATTCAAAGATGGTTCTTTTCTATCATGTTGCTCCATCTCTCTTGTTACGCCATATGATAGAAAAGGACAGAACCATATTCGAGTTTAGTTCAGTTTCGATTGTTGTTATCTGACCCTAACGGAATTTCCGGTTCATTCAGTGCTACCTGGTGCTACCAACATTTTTTTTTAAAGTACATATCGACGCTCTCAGTAGAAAAGTGTCCAACTCCACTTTTTTTCAAAAATCGTTTTTTTGTATTTTCTGCTGAGAAATAACATTCTCTATATGCTCTGAACTTGGTACGCGCGTAATTGTTTCAAAAATTGTCTAACTATGGCGTTCCAATGTATTAATGAAACGTTTTTTGGCTCTCCTGAAAAATTTACAAAACTGGAGTTAGCCACTTTGCTAATTAAAGCGTCGATATGATTCTTTACGTTCATTTGGCTTGTGCAAACAATTCTAATAAATAAAATTTAAAGAAAATTAATATTTTGTTATACACATTTCGGTAAAATTGAGTTTGGGGAATTTCCATGCGCCCTCGAAACAATTGTCTTACAAATAGAATTTGAAATTTCCCGCCGAATAGGACAATTTCAAAATGGCGGTAAACATAAATTTCCACATCTACATACACACAATTACCATCTCAAATTCAGTAAATAACATAAAATTCTCTGTGGATTAATTTACTCGTAAATTAAAGATTTAATTCCATTTAACGAAAAAAAAAAACAAATAAACGATGTTTAGTAACTTCTTGAAACGGAAAAAAAATCCCAGTGATGATGTCCTAAACAGTCTCGGCCTCCGATTGGTTCTTTCCTGTGTATACCCCACTCCTTTTCATCTATACAATCCGGTTGTTCGTGTGAGTGAAGTGCGTCGGACGCCATTTTTGTGACGAGCGTCATTTTTCACAAAATCGACTCTTCGTCTCGTGAAATGGTGGAAGCAGAGAAATTTCCAAGTGTCTGAGTACCGTAATTTTGTTTCAAGGTATGTTTCCTATACTTCATCCAATACTCTCATCAACAAGTAGTGGACAGATAAAGAATTTTGGGAAATATGTATTCCATTAGCTTTTTTTAGCAGCTAGGAAGGATCAATTGAGGTTAAAATTTCAGACTTTATATAGTCGACATCTTTGTACTTTATGTCCACCATTCTGTTGTGTGGAGTTTTATCTTTCTGATATAAATTAAATTACAATTTCTGCAGTGTTTTCAATCTTGCAATATTTATTTTCTCATAGCTCTGAATAAGTTTCCGAAGTTACCAGATTACTACCCGTTTCGAAATCAGAATGAAATCACTAGTTTTCAGAGATAAATTACGTAAAGCTAGAAACTTCCGTGATAGTTTCCGTCAGTGTTGATTATTGAATTTCAATGCTGTCTGCTTCAGGTGCTCATTTGTTTTTAAATAACAACTTCTTGATTGATTAAGAAAACAATTATATGCTTCAAAATTTTGTTGACGTTATTTTTTTTATCATTTTACACAAAGTAAAATATTTTGAATTAAACCAAAAAATATTAAAATATTGAATTAGAAAAACCATTCCGATTTTCGTAAATGATTAAAGCGATCATAGTATATATGATTTAAAAAATATAATCTGGCTTGCCCAATACGATATTTAATTAAGGTTAATTAATATATATGCTTAAAATTCAATTGATTCGAAACTAACACTGAATTTGAAGGCTTTGTAAATTTTAAAGATTTGAATGTTTAAATTTAAATTAATGTCTAAATTTACATTGAAAGCGCTGCACATTTTTTGTATTGAGATTTGAAATTATTTTAATATTAGCAAAATTTACCCGGCGTTGTCCGGGATTTTAAGAGTTCAAATTACTTTAAGGAATTAAAATTTTGAATTTATTTTTTAGCAGGACGATCTGAAAAGTGAACAGTCGCTTGAAATTTAGTAGAGAAAACCGCTTTTCAAATTCACCCCGAGAACCAAACCCAAAACTCACCATGGTGAAGAAGCGCGGAATAGTTTGGAATTATTTCGAGAAGAAGGTGGATGGCACACAAGTCATAGCTTTTTGCAAATTCTGTAATCAGTCGTATACACAAAATGCAACCCGTATGGAGAAACATATGGAGCGCTGTACGAAATGCCCAGAAGATATTAGATTACAATTCATGCAAGTGGGTGCAACGAAAAGGTCCAAAGCCAGAATCATAGTAGATACCATGGATGGATGGGTGAAACAAGACGGTTCTATCGAAGGTAATATTACCGAAACTGAAATTGAAGAAGTAGATAATTGGGAATACAGAAATCAGTCTTATGGAGATGAAGGTTCGAGTAATGCTCCACAAACTGTTGAGCTGATCATGCAGGACGATCAGTCCTGGGTCGGCCGTGAAACAGAATTAGAAAATGCAGATCACGAAGAAACTATATCGAAAACCGAGTGGATCGCTAGCCAGAGCAATACGGATTCAGCTGGTAAATTTTTGAAATTCATTTTTCTTATCATTTTTAACCCTTTCATGCCCAGTGTATCAGTTTTGGATACGATGTTTTTATTTTCAGTTTAGGCAATATTCTTTAGATTTACGATACGAACGTTACGACAAAATAATTTAACTGTCACTCTAATCATTAACAAATTTTTTTTAGACAGGAGATTGAAGAAAGTTAACATGTCAGTTTTAAATAATAGAAAATCCTTTGAAAAATTAACTTCTTTTCCCTAAAACTAATAATGTAGTGAGAACATTAATGTGTTTAGTTTCTTTTCTATAGTTACAGATTTCATATTGACATTAAAAGTTAAATATTAAAAAAATATTTTGACTGAATGAAACGATTATATTGCATAGAAACCAAATAAAAGTATATTTTGGGCATGGGAGGGCTTTATAAGTTTTTTTAATAAAATAAAATTTGAGTAATCAAGATTTAAAAGAAGATACTGAAACAACATTGGAAACAAAATTTGAATACTGAATTTTTCTCATAGAAAAATGAATCCAAGCCTATTTTTCGGTTCTGATATTGATTTCTAGGCTTCGAAAAATTCGGTTTTGAATAGAATAGGAAATTCGAAAATACAAAAGCAGGGTGTCTACCACTTCGGAAACTTCTGGACTTCTTTGTATTTGACACCTATAAATAATTCTGAGATTCTACATTTCTAAATTAGAAAAAGTTTTATAGGAAAGTTGTAGATGCCCTGAAAATTCTGCACCAAACATCTAATAATTCTGAAAACCATTCCTTAGCTGTTTCACAAGAACAACCAACAAGATCTGTACCGAGAAAAGCAAATTTTTATCCGAGGAGACTTGCCCCATGGTCTGTGATGACAGCACAACGTTCAACTCCATCTCATTCGCCTCTACAAAGCAAGATTTACCAGGAACAGCTTTTGGAAAAACGCGCCCTAAGAAGAGTTGCTGAAATCGAGTTGCGTCGCAAGAATTTAGAATTCGACAGATTCCAGTGGGAATTTGAGAGAGATAAGGCTCAAAGCGATTTAAAATGGGCTCATGAAACTCGTATGATGCAACTCAAAGAAGAACGCGAAAGACAATTGATTGAACAAACTCGAGCGAGAATTTGCACGAATATAACGACATCCTAAATATTCTTTTCCACGTAAAATATTCCTGACTTCTTTCACTTTGCTAACAGCGCTTACTGATAAGATTGAGAAAATTGAAAATTAATAACCCAAGCTAGTAGTACTATTCTTGTTAATAAGGATGATAGATTAAAGTTTTAACCTCAACATTCTATTTCCTCATTTTACTCAACGTATATTATAACTAGACATATTTTCGCTCTGTAGGCATATTTCGGTTAAAAAAGTGAATAATGATATAGAGTGAAAAAATATCTAACTACAATATTTGTTAAGTAAAATGAGGAAGTTGAATTTATAGATTAGAACTTGTATCTACTTACCTTAATTCTGCACATTTCAATTACGAAAAGCTCAAATTTCTTTCATTATTTCTTATCAATGTTTATTTTATTTTATTTTATGTTTTTTAAGATGAAGCAAAAGTTGGTTTAGTAAAATAATTTTTCTAAACGATACTTTAAATTTAATTCTTCTGATTTCCTATTTGAAAGATTCACGTATTAGTGAAAGAAAAAACTAATGAAATTAGTCAAAAGTGGAGAAATGACTGAATTATATCGTATCAGAAATTATATATACTAAATAATGCATAGTGGATTATTTTTAATTTATCATAAAGAGTGCATGTAGAACCTTACGACAGGTTATTAAGGGCATGTATTACTTACCCGATCCCTACCTTACCGACATTTTTTTTCTCTGTAACTCTATGTCTACATTTATAAAGATATCAAATTGAAAATTTATAAAATTAAAGAAAATATGCTAATGTATGTTTGTCTAGTCTTAACATTTTGTAAAAATAAAAATTTTTTTGAAAAATTTTTTTTTTTAAATGGGAATATTTAGGACTAGACAAACGTAGTGTTACAGAGAAAAAAATGTCGGTAAGTTAAGGATCGGATAAGTAATACATGCCCTTAAAATATGATTAAATGGAAGTCTTTCCTTCTTCGCATATTATACAATAATTGTACATAACACTACTGTGTTATTATATTTACTTTTTTCTATGTCGCCCGTATTAGCCTCTCTGGTGGATTGTATGATTTCAATTTAGTAGAATAAACTACTTTTTAATAAAATATGAGTACCTAATTTTAGAGTTGAATATTATTATTAGGAATATTATAATTAAATATTATATTTTTTCGATCTTTATTGGTACTACAAAACGAAAAAATATGTAATTCTTTTATTCGTTGAGAAAAATAAGGAATTTGAATTTTGAGATCAGAAATTGAATTTAACACTCTTAAAAAAACAAGGATTTTAGATGTATGGATATTTAGAGCTTTTGACTTACAAATTTCTTAAAATTAAATTTTGGATCAATATTTGAAAGTTTTCAAACTCAATATTCCAAAAAATGAAAGCACCATAAAAAATTTTTATTTAAAGCATAAAAATTAAAAGAATTTTATTTATCTTATTTTCAATTATCTGTAAAATGATTATTTAAAAATTCCGGACATTTAGGGTCAATTTTTTAATATTAAATATGTTTAAATATTTTTAATTTAATACAGGATTATGAACGGTTGTGTTTATTATTTTAGAACTGAAAGAGAACGAAGTTTAAGGGTTCTAATAAATGTGCGACGAAGAAATCATCTCCAAAATGTCTGGAAAGCTAGTAAATATCTGTAACGAGAGTTACTATTACATTGCTGTCAAAGGATCTCCCTTTGGAACCGATTCTACAGTTTTTGGCTTATCTCAAGATGAAGTTGTGGCTTTGTCTAAACGGTTCCCGAACTCTGGAGCGGATGTCATAAACGGCGTTATGATCAAAGGTTCTTATCAAAAAATTGTATTCATTTTTTATTACAATTCTAGAAATATTTTACTTTGAAAACATGAATTAACTATAACAATTTTCAATGCAGTGATATTAGTTTTGAACCTTTAACGGTGTGTGAAATTTTACTATAAGAGCAATTTAGTTTCCTTACTTTATGTTCATAATAATAAATATTTTTCGCTAAAACTAGACCGATTGAATAGCTTGATATAAAAAATATTTCCAATTCTAACTTTTCGTATTTAAAATTCTCTTCCAAAATCGAAAGAACGGTTGAAAAAATTTTCTTTGTTAATTATTTATTCCTCTAAAGGAAAATGTTTCTAGTATAATATCAAGGTTACATTACGTCATTGTAAGAATTGTAATGCTTTGGATGACTTTTACATTTTAAGAAAACAATTTGTTTGACAATTCTGTTGATTTTCAATTCAGATTTAAAAGGCTAAGAAGACAGTATAAAAAAGTATCAGTAAGTGATTTTCACTGATTTGAATGTTTTTTTATTCCGTCTTGAATGGTACGAAATAACAGAATTTAAGCTCTTATCGTTTCGTGTTATGCTTGAGATAAAAATAATTTCTTTTTATTTTACTTTTATTTAAATTAGTTTAATCATATTATTAAAGGTGTCGGATTCAAGTTCTTACCTCAAAGTTCAAATTCTTCATTCTATTTGAAGGCATTTACCATAAAAGCAAATTTAATTTTCCCAACTTTACGCTCAGAATAAAAGAATTGGGTATTTTTTCGCTCTGTAGACGGACTCTTTTGCGAAAAAGAAGTATGCTTATAGAGCCAAAAAACGTTTACTTTTAACGCTTTTAAGGCTATGTATTAGTTATCCGATCCTTACCTTACCGGCATTTTTTCCCTGAAATGACATTTCTATATTTAATATTTATTGTAATATCGAATTGAAAATTTTTTTAATTAAACTAAAAGCATTAAGGTATGTTTATCTGGTCCTAAATATTTACATTTAAAAAAAAAAGATTTTGAATAATTGTGTTATTCAAATAAAAATTTAGGACCAGATAAACTTACCTTAGTATATTAGTTTTAATTTTAGAAATTTTCTATTCGATATCTCAATAAATGTAGAAATAGCATTGCAGAGATATATAGAGCGAGAAAAATTTTTAGCTATAATATTTGTCGAGTAAAATGTGGAAATCGAATTTTGAAGTTGAATCATGAATCCAATACCCTTAATTCTTTATTTGCATATTATTAATTGATAATTTTTCTTAGGACCTCCACTAAATATCATCAACGCTTTAGCCGAGTTGGGCTATAAAGTAATTAGCTCCACCGGAGAAGCGGAGATTCTCTGGACTCTTCAAAGAGAGATTTAATGCCCAAAAATCACTCTTCAGCTTCAGTTTGTGTCTAGAATATTACTGCACTCTGCGTGTTTCAAAATGTCCTTATCGTTGAAATGAATTTCGTGCAGGGTCACGGCAGCAATTCCGATATATTATTTTAATTTTTTTTTAAACTTTGATTGTCTACAATCGTTAGAAAGTCATTAGTAGTACAGAAAAAGAAAAGATGAGAGTGGACCAAATGAATCATGAGATAGTATATTATGTTGTAGAAAGCAAGGTTCTTTCTATCTACGAGACCTTCTTAAAAAAATCTATAGGTCATATTATAATATTTTAGTATTATCTTCTAGAAATAATCCGAAACACTAATCATAGCGAGTCTCACTAGAAATAATAAGGAAGGCAATAGTGAAATATTAGTACTTTTCAAAATTTTACGCATTTTCATAATGAAGTTTGCGATATCATATTTCTATACATATATATTGTATACAGTATTCTATATGCATTAAAGATATTTATCTATTCCATCTTGAAAGCTGAATAAAAATGAAGCAATAAGACAGATAAAAAAATTCTTGGTTATTTTAAAGCTTTATTTCAATTTGTGTACAACAGTAATTTGATGATTTTTTGCATAATTTAAAAGAATTAGAGAGTGCCAAAATAAAGATTTATGGCAAATAAAATCTTCACGAGGTTTTTCTTAGAAAAAAATAAAAGAAACTGTCTTGACTCATTTTTATTATATTTTCAAGGAAAGTATAACAAATCATCTTCCTGATACAAGTGATAAAAAATCTGTAATCTATTAAAGTACAAGTCTGCTTAGAATCCATTATGAGAGAAACGTTTATCAAGTTAGGAGATTTGAGCAATGAAACTGCATATTAGTTTTTTACTTTTTTAGTAAAAAAAAAAAATAATTTTTATAATAATTTGGGTTTTTTCATTACAAACATCCATTTTCGTGTGATAATAATGTTTGAAAGTATTTTCTATGGTGATTTTCTTTATAAACTTTTGAACTTAGCATTAAAACGAGTTTTATCGTGGTTTATAACTAAATGCTAGAAACTATTCAAATTTCCTACTTCACATTCCATCGAATCTATTCGAATCCAACCAAACAATCAAATTTATTAAAATACGGGCCACGTAATACTCATCCGATCCCTGCCTTACCGGAATTTTTCACAGTAATATCATTTCCACATTTATTGAGATATAGAGTAAGGTACCTTTACTCCAACTTTATGCTCAGAATAATAAATTTTCTTTAATTTTAGAATTTTTCAATTCGTTATCTCAGTAAATATAGAAATGTCATTGCAAGGAAAAGTACCGGTAAGGTACAGATTTGATAACTTTTACATGGCCTTAAAAGTTGATAGTGGTTTAGATGTTTTTATGAGTGTCATGAACGTTTGTTCGAGTTCACGTTTTAAGAATTTTTGTGCAATTATTGTTTATGAATTGCGTGTATACGTGATAGGAAAATCTAAAGGTACTTAATTTACTTAGTTTTAAGTTTTAAATTGCAAAAATTTTATTTCGATGATTCCTACTTGCTTATTTTGCTACTTAGTTAATTAATACTCAATTGTTTTTTTAAATATTTTTTTCGATTGAGTATTCCGTGACGGTTATCGAAAATTTATACGTTTAGGGCGCTATATACACTGTTTCTTGCACATGAGTAATCGAATATCGTACGTCTGGATATTTTAGTGGTAGTATTCTACAATCAATGCTTGTGTAACGAATATATATTGTCAACTGTAACAATATACTGAATATTTTGATGTCACTTTTGTGTTTCATTCAACCTTCGATCTCTTTAATTTAGTTTTACTCTTTAAGGGAGTTGGATCAAAGTTCCAACTTCAAAATTGGATCTCTTCATTTTACTTCAAACATATTAGAATTATATATCTTCGAACTTGCCCTTACCATTATACATTTTTACGCTCTGTATTCATATTTCTATTTAAAAAGTGAACGAAAAAATATCTATAATTATAATATTTTCTTAGCAAAATGAAAAATTCGATTTTTGATGTAGAACTCGGATTCAACACCCTTAATGTTGTTAATAAATGTGAAGGATCATTAGTGAGTTTCAGGTAGAAACTATGGATTCAAACCATTCTCATGATGGAGTTTGCTGCAATTCTAAAAGTGATTCTGGGGTCCGACAAACTTTATCGGAAATGGAGTTCGAAAGAGGAATTTGGTATGCAGGTGAGTACAAATCAAAAACTTTCTTTAGAAAGGAAAACGTATAGTTTAAAATGCTCGATTACTAAATCCTTCAATTTCAAATTCATCTTTTTTTCAGCTCAGTCGAATGACTTTGATAGAGTGGAATATCTGTTAAAAAAGGGAACTTCAGCGAATGTTGAAGATTCTGCAGGATATACGGCTTTACATTATAGTGCGAGGAACGGACATTGTAAAGTTTGCCAGCTATTGTTGCAGAATGGTGCTAATGTCAATGCATTGACTCGATCAGGCCAAGCATCTCCACTTCATAGAGCAGCGACCCAAGGCCATGTCGAGATTATAGATTTGTTATTGAAATCGGGTGCTGATCCGAACATTGGTGACGCAGATGGATTCACCGCTCTTCATCGCGCTGTCATCTCTAATTCTGGCTCAGTGTGTAAATTATTGATGTCAAAAACAGATCCAAAATGTATGGATAATAGTGGACGAACTGCGTTAGATTTAGCCGAAGAGAGAGATAATAAGGAAGTTATTCAAATTTTGAAGAATAGAAAAACTTTTTAAACTCATAAGTATAAATATTAAGGATGTTGGATTCATTTTCTAATCCAAAAATTCGATTTCCCCATTTTACTCAACAATTATTATAATTTGGTATTTTTTTACTCTGTAGCGGTACTTATTTTTTTAATATAATCGTGAGTACAGAGCGAAAAAATATTTGTCTATAATTTTCGTTGAGTAAAATGGAGAATGGAATTTTGAGCTTAACACTTGGGTCCAACGACCTTAAGAGCATATGATACTTTATAATACCATAAGAGCAAATTAGCTTCGCAGAGTTTATGTTCGCAATAATAATATTTTTCACTAACACAAAGCCGTTTACCTCCTTCTGCACGAAAAGGAGGTAAATGGCACAGTTTCAGCGAAAAATATTTATAATTGTGAACGTAAAGTTGCTCTTACAGTATCACACGCCCTTAATTCTAAAAATTTCAGCGTCATATTGTCATTATTATTATACAAATAAATCAATAGAATATAATTTTTTGCTCATCCGATAACTTCTGACATCATAAATTAATAAATTCCCTTAATAAAGATTTTCTTTATCAGAAAAATGATTGATTTTCTTTTTGTAAAAAAGTTTCAATAATATATCATTTTTTGATTATTTCAGCCTTTTTATAATCAATTTATACGTGTTTCAAGTCTTCTTGTAAGAAAATAGTAGATTCTAGTAGATAGAAACATTTTATTCACGATAATTAAACAATTTTATCTTGAATAATTTAAAGTTCCCGCCAATGGTTTTTTAGTAATCAGTTCGCGGTCGCGGCGCCGCGGTCGCGAGTATGTACATACGTTTTCTGAATTTTGAGTATACGATCTGTTACAAACTTAATTTTCATTGTGGCAACCGTGGCAACGCTGGTTCGGTCTCCTTGTGGATTGTGCTACTGGAGCCCATTTTGTTTCGCGATTGCCAGTTTGTTCCAACTCGCGAGTGATTGTGCCGAGAAAAAACTAGTTTTTCAGCGATTTGCGCTACGTATTCCAATTTTATCGATTGCGGTAGAATTTACTTGTGTACGTAAATCTAAGGAATCGCCAACAATGTAACGTGACGTCACAGAGCTAATCAAGTGCACGACATTAAAACGCGCTCATACGGCAAAGCGAGAAGGATCTATTCGATCCATAGAAGAAAGAAAGGAGGAAGAAAATAAGGAAAAAAATAGCTGAAGTGGAAAAGAAAGACAGTGTTTCACTATCACATGCGGGAGCTCGACCTTAACCCTGCGTTTTGAGGTTCATCAAGATTCGAAAAATTGTCCCTTGTTTACCTGTCAGAACAAGTCTGACGCCTTGGATTTTCGATTCGTGTGTTTCCATGCACCGCGCAGTGTTTTTTGTTCATAACCTGGTGTTCGGTTTGAGTGGCTTTGCCTCGCGAGAAGCGCATGTGTCGTGCAAGGAGAACCTAGTGCTAGTGAACGAGTTGCTGGATTAAGGACGTCTTTTGAGTTAACCTATTATAATTTATATTGTATAAACAATTCGATTTGTTAATATATTATGTTCTCAGTTTCGATGTCGAAACTGCCAGTTAATTTCATAAAAAATTAACACATGAGCGTCCTATAATATTGTCCCAGCTATCATGATGTTAAGTAAAGATGGAAAACAACGAAAATTATCTGAAGCAAGAGCAAAGGTTGCACAAAGTATTCGAGATATAGATTCTTCACATCAGCAATTTTTTGCAAGTGTCAATAATACTACTGCAAACAATGATCTCAATCAGGTAACTGTTAAGTTTATCATAGACTGGATAAATAAAGCAGGGGAACCAAGCAGTGGTTACATATTAAGCTGTGTTACATATTAAGTATTTTTTCTTCGAAAATCAAGTTTGTCGCACCTAGGACAGTGAAGTGCGACGTTCAACGAATCTTGATTTTATTTTGATTTTTTTTTTCGTTGGGATATGAAGTGGTTTTTTGAGTGTAGTGCGGCCCTGAAGATCAGTGATTCTTGAGGAGATCCTTCAACTGGAGTGAGACGAGATCAACGCTGACGGAAGAATTCAGGTGAGTTCGAGAAGTGAGAGAGTTCGAGAGAGAGAGAGAGGAGAGAGAGAACGGGGTAACCTAAAAACTGCGACGAAGTTGCATACCGCGATCGATTCGCAGAGTTGACGATTCAGCAACGTCATTTCGTTTCTGACGTGAAAGTAATTCGTGTTTTTAATTGTCTTGACTGATTGATTTTGTTCTTTGATTTTTCTTTTAAGTCTTATTAAAACCCACTTGGAACGTTTTCAGTTCAGACAATTCAATTTTAAAGCGTTTTAATTTCGTTTTTAATTGAAATTTGTTTACTTACCTTTAATTTCTTACAATTTTTGGCTACTCTTTATGAATACTGCATTGTGCAGTAATAAGATAACGCTGTTTGAATATTGAATAATTTTTGTGGACGATTTTCTTTAGTTTAGTTAACTTGTTATTTTCTTGAGATAATGCTAAATGTTAGACAACTGATAGCATTCATTAAATACCTAATGTATAGTAAATTAAGCCATAACTTGTTTCTTATCAGTAGTTCTCTTCAAGTTGTCATTTTTCGTTTACAGTAGCATTTATCAATTTTGTTTTAAACAAAAAAGTGACGCGTGGAATATTTTTATTTTTATTTAATATAAAATCAGATCTAATACATATTTAGATTAACCTCATTTGGAGAGGATGATAAACTTTTTAATGAGATTTGCCTGATACGGCATTTGATTATTGCACATTACGCAATAATGCTTTGTAATCGAGAATTAAAGTTCACCTCCATCGTTCAATACGAAAATCAATTAAAACTTCAGAAAAAACATAAAATTGATGAATTTAACTTTTAAATTGTGATTTATTTTAAGCTAGCTTTTTAATTCGTGAGGTAAGAAGTTATTTTTTGAACAAGTGTAAACGATTTGAATAATTAGGGACAAAGTAGCACTTCGCAATTAAAGATCTCATTAAAATTAATATATTCTTAGTTTGTTAGTTAGCTTTCAAAACATAAATTATTATAATTACGACTTTTTTTATTACAAATATAACCCAAGGACACGTAACTCGAAAATACTGGTGGGTTTCCTCAACTTGAACTTTATTTTTATATCGAGTTCCCTGCGCTGTGGCGGTGCAATCGTACTTCTTTTTATTTTCCCCTGCTCGATTTTCACTTTACAAATCTTCTCAACTTCCTCTTCTGAGAAACATTATAACTTCTAACACTTCCCTCAACTCTAACTGTATCACTTCTAGTAGTCTCTAATTCTTCAGAGATTACACAAAGATTTTAAAAATTCTTTCAAATTATTTTTGATGATTATAAATTACATAATAAAATTACCCTGTTTAAAAAAAAATATAATCACTGGGCCAGAAAGCGCATATATTTTCTGTCGCTTTTTAAAATTTAAGATTTAAAATGAAATATTTAGTTCAGAGATAAGAAGCGGAAAATAATTCATGGAAAACTCAATAATTCAGTCATGGTTTTTATTTTGTTCTTTCCTTTTTCATCTCTTTCCTTTTCAGTCAGTTTAGAATTCTGAAAGAAACAGCTAGGATACAGTTTATATCTGAAGGCTCGTTCGACGAAGTATGGTTTATACATTAAGAAGATATTATGAATAATTGGCAAATATTTTATTTCCTGTACAAAGTTTATTTTTATTTATTTTTATACAATATATATTTTTTGAATATTGTGAGAATGGGAGAGAATAAGAAAAAAGTCTAATCAAAAAATTGTTTCTTGTACATATTTATACTTTCAACACTATTCTCTGTCAGTACACGTGCAGTATAATGCAATTAGAAACGCTATCGATAACCTTCCTATGATATTTTGCAATGGTCAGCGTGTTTGAAAGAGGTGCTTTCGAAGGGAACACGATATCTAACGAGTTTCTCAAGAAACGACGGCGTACGATCTTCCGGCGAAGGCACTGAAATTCTTTTGTGCTTACTAAGCCCTTTAAAAAGGAATTCTTATCATTAAATACTGCTTTTTCTGAAACAGGCCAAAACAGGCTTTTGGGGACAATATTAAATTTTTAGTGAATTTCTGGACTTTCAGTGAAGTTTCATACTTCAGAAATGCCTATATTTGTAACTACGCAATATTGATTAGGAATTTGGCTGATTTGGAAAACTTGTTATACGTATGGGAATTTTGTAGCAACCCTAGAATTGAAGAAAAATTTGATTGAAAAGTTCTGAACTTTTAAATGAATGATAAAAAAAAGTTTTTTTTTGTTAAAATAGTTTGTGGCAACTTATAAACGCATTATATTCAAGAAAATGTTCAACTTTTAATTTCGGTGGTTGAAAACCACCCTTAGTGATAAACGATTTTTTAAATATCATCAAGTCGACAAAAACACCAAAAACTTTTGAACTTTCTTCAGATTTTAAGACGTGAGAAATTCTCTTTATTAAGTTTTTACATTATAATGGGAAAAAGAGTTTCCGCAGTCGCCTCTAATTTTTTAATTTCATTTTTGACCCAAAATTGTCAAAAATACGGATTTTGAAAAGAAAAATAATTTGAATTTCAAAAATAGTTTTAAGATCTGAATTTGGAATATTTGAGGTCGATTTGAGATGAATTGCAATAGTAAGGTTTTATTTGTTTATAGAAGAAGACATAAAATTGAATCGTAAAAGTCTGCTGATATTGTACTCGAACTGAAAGAGCTGGATACGAGTGCACATAGAAACATAGAGTGAATTTCTAACGGTGCAACGACTGACTGTTACTGCTTATTTTTGCCATTGGATTGTCGCGTTTTCATGCAGCTATAGAACGGGATAGGCTTACATAGATAGACGATTGAATAGCTGACCAGCACACTTGAGGACTCCGTTAGATTCACTTTTGTGTGTAGAGCGTCGGCTCATTGGTCAGACATAATCTTGTCCTGTCCAGCTCTATTGTGTCGCGATAACGTTAGATGGGTCAATTTTTCCTGTCAAATTCACTTTGCTGGTAAGAGGGTTTATTATGATATCGCGTAATTCGTCAAGTGATTTACGACTCGTATCTTGATGAAACGCTTAAATCAATTAAAACGATGATACAACTGTAAGAAAATTTAATTGACTTCAATACTTCTTGGGCGTTGTACTCTTCTCTCTGAAAAACTAAAAAGAATGATTATTTACAAACTCAATGAGTCATTCCATGTATTTAAAAAAGAGTAAAAAAATATATTTGCAAATAGATAACTTTCACGTAATTATGTATTATAAATCATGAGAAATAATATTATCTAAGATGATTTGCGTTTTAAAGCGTAATATTTTAATAAAATCAAAATTGTTAGCATAGTTAATGAAGAAAACTTTTGGGTTTTTTTTATTTTCTTTTTATTCTGGCTAAGGTTTGGCGAAAATCATTAATTCGATTTGGTTCAAATTTTTTGAGTGTATTTTTAGATAGATTATCTTTTGTCATACACGAGGAATTTTTTTTTTTTTAGAAAATGGATACCTTTTTGTATTTTTTTTTAATTTTCAATAATTTTTTTCTCCGGAAGTTATGAAAAAAAATCCCCGTGTACGTTGAGAGATAATCTATCTAAAAATACACTGAAATGAGTGATTTTCGAGAAACCTCTACCGCAGTCCCACTGGTGCCAGATCAGTGGGAAAAATCACTAGATTTAGGGATCCCTCCAGTGTGTATTTTAGTGTTTTTTAAGGACTTTGTTTTAATTGATAAAAGCTATTAAAAATTAAACAAGTTTAATATCAAACAAGTTTTTTATTTTCGGCGATTAGAAAGAAATACACTAGGAGCGCGAGGGGGGGGGGTGAATCTCACATCGTTATAACTTTTTTTTATCCAAAGTGATGTAATAGGTAGAATAAAAAGGATGTAAGACTAAAGAGAAAGTGATGCAACGACGTGAGATTGTAAGTGTAGAGCACAAGTCGAAGGAAAAAAAAAATAAAACAGCATCGTGGCATTGTACGAGTTTAATGTTTAATTGTTTAGTTCGCAAGACGTTAAGACGCAACAACGCGGTTTATTCTTCGATGATGAATTTCATCTTGATGTTGATTGTCGAAAATTAAAAATAAAGTAGTGTAAAACAATAAAATTTCTTCTGGTAAGAATATAATACTTTTGTTAAGTATTAATTTAAACATAAAACTGAAAGGCTTTATTACACAAAGTGTAATAATAAAGCAAAAATAATTCGCATAATAGTTTTGAGGTTTATTTAAATCAAAATTTTTAAGTGATCTTGAAATGTTTATTAATTCACAATGTTTAATATAATTAATAATTCTTACATTCCTAATATAATTCAAAAAGGCTTTCAGCATTTAATTAAACAGTTAAAAATTTAATGATTTAAACTTTGCGTAAAAATTTTGCTAGTTAGTGGCGCCATCGCGGCGCTGTCTTAGAGAGTACTATTTCAGAATTTTGAATACATTTTCTGTGTACAAATGCAATTTTTATTGTGGCAACGCTGGTGCTATCAGAGATAATTAAAATATGCTTATTTCTCTCAAATGTAGATGACAAATCTCCTGCAACCCTGACCTCTTATTACAATGTAATTCATTATTTTTCACTTGAATTCATCACGTTTTATTGCTTAATCACACTTTCTAAAATATTTGCAGTTTCGCATCAGGATTATTTTTTATATCAGTGAATAAAAGTTCCCGGAATTTATTTCAAACATGTGTGTATAAACTGATAGAACTATATTTCTGAATAATTGAAGGGTCTATAATATTTGCATATTATGTAAATATATTCTTCGGATGTTCTCCAGGTTAATTCACTAGAATAATCTCATGTCTATTTATTATAAAGATTGCTAGACTGTAGATAAATTATACAAATTACAGATTTGCATTTTCTTAAAAAAAAAAAAAAACTTGAAAACAAAAGTATGTAGTGATTTTGCAAAATAACAGTAGCAAATGATTCCGTCTTCGTGAAATCTCATTAAGAATATTGTCCATTTAAAATAAAGACATGAATCGCCTTATCTTATCACTTTCGTTTCTTTTATCCACAGGATCAGCATCCTTATCGAGATTTCACCCCAGATTCTACTTCCCGAGGCAATATACGGCTCGTGATCAAGACAAGAATCGCGACCATCGAGAATCGCATCAGATTGGCGAAAATCGACCCTCGTCTCCCTTGAACTTGAATTAAATATTCCTGATTTATTCTCGTTCCGTAAAAGAAGAGAGAGTTAAGAACTCGGACATTGCCAAGTGAGATCTCCAGTTTTCCCTCAATCCCCATTTTTTTGTGAGCTTCGACGTCTTGGAAAACAAAGGAGTCTTGGAAGACTAAGCGAGTTCGGAAGACGGAAAGAGAGAGGTGGATCAAATAAGAATTAAAAACGAGAAAGAGAGGGTCAGACTTGGATACCCGGAGGACAAAAGCCGAAATAAGTAGGCGGTGAAGAGAAGAAGCGAGAGCGAAAGAAATAGCTGAGTGAGAAAGAAATTGAGCCTATCTTTCTTGAAAGAGCGAGAAAGATTTACCCTCGGCTTGAAGGAGAAGAGAAGGCTTCCCTTCGCTCGCATCTGGCGAGAAACTTCCAGGAAGGATTCCTCCTTGCGACCGTTTCAGGAAGAACAAAGTGGACGGGCAAATTTAAAAATAAAATACGAACGATTTTTAAGAGGCCTCTCACCAATCTAGCCTAGGCCCCAGTTTTTCGAGCAGACTTGAAACCGGGAAAGAACTGGTCCTAGGGCCCAGAATAGAGAGACAAAGAGAGAGGAAGTGAGGGGATCAGAAAGGGCGAATGTTGCCGGACTAGTGTGTGCCGTCAAACTTCTTCGGCTTTGCAGTCTGTGGATTATAAGTTCGTTCAGAGCTGCTATTCGGTGAATAAGTGCGCGAGTGTGTTTTGTGCTTTACTCAAGAGGTGGTGAGTTGTTGAAACAAGAGTTGGTGTTGTTGGTGCTCTTTTTGGTTCTGGTTTTGGTTAACCAGCAGAGAAGAGGGACAACCACGTGCACATCATTTCCAAGCAAGAACTACATATATTATCACGGATCATCCTCAGCTGTTTCACGCCACGCCTACCCTCGATGAGAGGAGGCACATGTCCATTGCTGCTGCTGAAAATGCAGGGTGAGTATTGAAATAATGATAATAATTTCAATATTTATTGCGACTTTAGTTCGAAATAATTGCGAACAACTTTTCGCTAGATGTAAAAACACATCTTCAGTCAAAGTCTAGTATGTAACATAAGTCAAAGATGATCGCTATAACGACTATTTTCAAATTTCAATTCAACTCTTATTAACCCTTTGAGGGGCAGTGGGAAGTATACTTCCCACCTATTTCTTTGCAGTTTTTAATTAATTTCTCTTGCACTTCACTTGTTTTAGTATACAAGTATTTATTTTTAGACTCTTAGGTACCTATGAAAAGTAAAAGAAAAAATAAAGTTGTAAAATTGTTAAGAAAAAATTAGTTATAAACAATTAAATTTGAAAAAACTGTCTTTTTTCGAATAAATTCGGCTGTACTTAAACTACACGTTCGAAAATTTTGAAACATTTTTTCCAATTAGTATATACATAGAACTAAAACATGTTTTTCGCAGAACTTTCGGCAGGCTAGTTTTTTTGAAAAAAATTTTTGAATAAGTTGAAAATAGCGATTTTGAATTTTGCAATTCTGACATCAGAATCATAATCAGCGACCCCAAAAACCTAGATACAACCATTGATATCCGAATTTCACCAAAGAGAAAAATGTACCCAACAAAGGGTTAAAGATAATATTAGAATAGTAGTTTTTTTGGTGTAGATTAAAAATACACCGTGAAATGTTTTTATGGCAGATTAAAATGCACTATTTCTCTTAAAAACTTATTTATCATGTTTAAAATACAAAGGAGGTTCGTCAGAAGTAGATTCAGGGAGAATTTGAGTTTTTACAGAGAGGGGAGATGTATCAAAAGTTTCGAACGTTCAAATGAACGAAATATTTGTTCCCAATTCTATTTTATCCAGAAATGTTGTATTTCAACTAAAAATAACCATAGACATTATAAGTGTCTTCCAAATTCTTCTATAAAAAATTATTGTTAATGCAAATAAATTAATGTTTGAACACTGTTTATAGTTTAAAATACAATCAATACAAAAATTCGTTCATTTGAACGTTTAGAACTTAAACCACATGAGGGGAGTTGATTCTTATTGGTTAAAATTGGGAAAAACCCGAAAACAATATATTAACCTCGTGGCTGTACTTGAGGCTTTTTCTACTGGTCAGTTATAAAACCATTTATAGAGGGTCGAAGACTAAATCCTTAACTATGACGGCAGAAACACGTCCGAACAATAAGCATAGAAATATAAGAAGCCTTACAAAAATTGTCGAATCTTCAAATTATAAATCTATAAAAAAAATCAAAAACAGATACTTAGCTATAAAATTTAAGACTTCAGGTAGGCCAGAAAATCTTCTATATATTTAATTTTACGCAGACGGTTTTTATAAATTAGTTTTAGAAATAAAGTAGAAATAAAATATAATAAAAATTGTTACGATTTAACTGTAGAGTCGGTGAAAAGGATGAAAAAAAATATCACGTAATTTCTGAAAAATTTTAATCAAGAGTAGAAGAACTGATTCTTACTTACAAAATGCAAAGATTCCAGAAATAATAATTTCAAGTTCAAATATTAAAAATTAATTAATTACAGCTATTTTTAATTTCTAAACGTATCTCCTGAGTTTCTAATATGAAATAAAACAACTAATTTATGTTTTTTCAAAGTTTTATAATAAATTACAAATGAATTAAATTTCAAAATGTATCCATTTAAATTGGTTTCAAAGAAACAAATTTTGAACGCTTGAATTTGTCAAAAACGTTCTTTCTTTTGTTTTTTAATTAAAAAAGCGAATCTTTACAAGGAGCGAAATTAAAAATAAAAAAATTCCGTGTTGTTTCCGAGTTTTCCCGGCTTCTCAGTCCAGGTGCGACACTCATTTCTGTAATTCTACCAGCTGATTTCCTATGACTGTTTTGACATACTTGAAGAGGAAGAGAATGTCAGAGTGACGAGAGAGATAGAGTGACAAGGGGAGATAAAATTAGAGGAGGAGAGAATTACTATTGCAGAGACTTGTGGTTTTGAACCAGGTTTGAACAGAACAGAACAGAAAACTTTGTAATGGTTGGGCGCCGCTGAGAGAAAGAGTAACAGAGAAAGAGAGAGGGGGTTGCAAGGAAGGGGTGGGGGGAGCCTTGGCCCGGATCCACCGGTGGCTTTACCCTGGAGATCAGTGTCGTGGGCACGTCGTGGGGTCCACGGGGACCCCATCGAGTTAAGGTGGAAACACGCTACATGACGCCACTCCACGTGATGTCGAAAAGTATCTGATTACATGGATTCGCGTTTACTTTTCGTGGAGTAGTCAGTAGAACGAGAGTGAGAGGCACCTTGACTTACGTCAAGAAGCCGAGCTCTACGCTCTGAAAGTCTGAACAATTTGAACAATCTGGCCGAACGTCTTTCCACTGCTTTTATACCTCCAGGAACTGTTACGCAGGGTTTCCAGGTTTCCACAGTTCTCCAGGGAAAATGATGAAGCGAATCTGCAATTTTTAGGGAAATTTTGCGTAGAAGGTCATCATGATCATAATTTAGAAAAAACATTCGTCTTATTCTGAGAAACTTGTCGAACAGTAGTGGGTTGTGGGTAAAATTGAAATTAGCAGAATATAGATGCTCATCTCCGTCGGTCGGATTATGGACCCAGAAAGGGAAACAGGAGTTGAAACTGATCAGATTTCTGAATGACAAATCCAGAGAGATGAGGGCAGGTCCGGGCTCGGGAATTTATTACTTTCACTTTTTGGGATATACTTCGGATATTACAGAAATATTTTTATAGTTCTTGGGACTGTATAAATACATAGGTCCAATAAAAATAAACCTGATTAGACTATACTCGTTTCTATTTAAGACTGATGTGGTTGATCTACTCATAATTATTTCTGTATCGTAGATTTTGTTCGTTTGTTGCTTGCTAGTTTCAGGATCATATATTTCCATTACGGGATTCTATTTACCACTAATTGTGATGAAACTATATTCAGCTGATCTTGCAACATGAATACAATTTTCCCTCCTCGCTTTGTGATTCACTTTTTCTTGTCTGGAAAAACGAGATGATTCATTACATGAACAGAATTCCTATTTAAAAGAAGGTAAGGTGAAACTTACATAAATTATAGTTCGCCTTGTTATATTTTTGAATAATTGAATCATTTCCGAAATATTGCATCATCAGGAGATGCTCTATATAAAAGACAAATGCGTTCTCATCCATTTTAGATCAGCACCGTGAACAATATGCTGTGATTTATAAAGATTTACGCGCAGTTTGTTAGAACACTATATGATTCGAATTTGACCTTACAGCCATACTCGCTAGTGTTTTGATTCATGTTTTTTATCCATATTTGTTGAACTTTTCACTTTTTGTTTCCTAATCAAATATTAACCTAATAACTGAATAAATAACAAACACTGATACACTTAAAGATATATAAATAGATATTTTATAAATCTCGAACGTAAAAAAATGACTCAGGGAATTTTACAACACACATCATACAAGTTTTTATCTAACGTACATAACCCACTCCATTCACCTTGAGAACTCCCGGATATCGTAGAAAAAATTTTAGCGCCATAAGGCGACTCTAAACCTTTTTTACCCTTGTACAAGTCAATATGAATGCACTTTTCTCGATAGCTTCTTTCATATTTATATGTAGTATATCTATACAATATATGTGTAGAATATGTGAAGTATTATGATCCCTGTGGCAAACTGAAATCCACCTTATATATATGTATATATATTCCAAGATTTCTGGTGAAGGGTCTGTGGTTAGCATCCTCTCAATTTCCTTCGCAGTGTAGTGGTCAGTATCGGTTGCATTGTATGCTATATAGTGCATATTACATTCAGACAATCTTGTAGATTCATAATAGCAATTTCACCTGTTCAGAGAACCCTGAAAACACCCGACTGATAGACTTTGCAAACCCTATATTTTACGATTTCCTCGCCAGTATAGTGTTTAGCATCTTCTCGAGTTAATATAATGGAAGTTTAGTCATTGTGTGCCACTTTTGCCTTCTTTTTCAACTCCCCGTAGTCTTTCAGTGAATACGTGAGTTGAGCGTTCAAGCTTCAAGTTATATGTTGCATTTTATCAACCTTACTGTGCTCCCGGTTGTGTGACTGTTTGCATTTGAATGCTACCTCCTTGTACTGATTGTGGGTTTGTCCACCTCAATTCTATTATTACGCTTTTTTTTTTTTTTTTTTTTTAGAAATATATCAATTTTTATAATATTAACCAAAATATTGTCAAGTAATTTTAGACAAAGTTACACGGAAAAAATTATTTTCTTAGATTTTAAAACAGTATTTACTGACTTTCGGACACAGAGAAGTCAGAGAAAAGTATTATAATATTATGACATCTCTGTGTCCGATCGAAGAAAGACTCAAAATGTAACGGAAAAAAGCTTTAAAATAATAAGACTTAAGTTTGCAATGTTTACGATAAACGAAAATTAATTTTTTTTTCGAAAACATACAAGATCCGTAATTTTCCGTTGCAAAGTACATCCAGAAAAAAAAAGATTGTTTGAATCAAATAAATTTTGTTTAATTCAAAGATATTTTTCTTAGGCTCTGTAATAAATATACGTTTATTTGATTTAAAAAAACTTTTTTCTGGGTGTAGTTATACTTTATACACAATCTAGAAATGACCTACCAAAGTTTCAAGCCCTCCGCGAATTTGGAAGTCACCCTACTTCATCCCTTAAAATTAAAAACACTTGAATAACAAACAGAGCTTTTGTTTGCAAAATTGACCTTGAAAAACCTTCTCGGAATTTAATTAGCTTTAATTTCAAAAAAAGATGAAATCGGATAAAAATTGTAGACTGGATCATTTTTAATCTCAATTTTCTAATTTGCCTGTGTGGCGCGGTGGGCAGATTTTTTTTATTGTGATTCCGTCAGTAAGGTTTTTGCATATTGCTAATGATGTATATTTTAATATTAGATCACATATCGTGTTAGTGAGAATCCATTTGCTAAAATTGATGTTGTATCGCGACTTTATGCTGCGGTTTATGCTTTGTCGGTTCGTCATCTTTATGCACCGTCGAGTCGGACGATTCTCCGTTGCAGTGTGAACGACTCCTTCGTCCTTGAACCTATTAGGCTTTGCTTCTGCTTCGTAACAGACATTGAGCCGCAATATATTCACATGCAGGGTATTTCCTGGGGCTTAATTTGTCAGAATCTTACTCTTTATTTTTTCATAAAATCCAAAAGTTTCCAGTAAAGAACAAAAATCCTCGTGTTGCGGATTCAATTTCATTTGAGGAGTCGCGGGTTGATTTTGGGAAATTGACTTTTACATAATTCAAGAGACCGACAGCAAAAATACGAAATTCCAAAGTTTGTTCGTTTATGTATCGTAGTTTCCTTTCTCACGACGCAAGACATATGTTGTCAAAATTAATTCATGAAATGCATATGAATATGATTCATTACGCACTCGATGAATATGAATTATATTACATTATCGGCTGGGGCATTATCAGAATTATTACATTACCGCGTCGGACATATTTTAACTATAGTTTACTGACATTGTTTAGTAAAGGGATAATCAAAATGACCAAAATTTACATTAAACAAACTGAGTTGAAGAACAAGCTCATTTGTTTATATTTTCGTCTTCAGGCGTTGGATCCAAGTTCTCATTTTACTTAATAAATATTATAAATATTTTTTGCTATATTTTTTCCGCATATCTACTTGCAAGATTCTCCTCGACATATTATTTTCGAATAAATAACTTGTGTGATTTTTCCTGGTATGCTCTGATTAAGAATGAATTTTGTCCCCTTATCATATAAAATCTTCCACAATTTTATTATCAGTAGCAAAGTTTCGACTCTTGACTTTCTTAAATATATGGAAAAACTGTCTACAAAAGTTGATAAGTCACTCTACAAGAAGATTATTAAGTGTTTATTTATGCTGCATGTTCACTGCTGCGGTAACGTCTTATCAAACCCCTAAACGTCTTATCGAAGACGACCTATTATTATGTGCTTCACGCGCAGTCATAATATTTTTTTCACTTGGAATTCAACATTTCCTTACAGTTAAAATATTCATGTCCGACGTAGTTTTCCATAAAGAGACATTTTTCTTTTTTTTTTTCTTTTTTTGATGAGTGACACCCTATTTTTGCCTAAAATTCCTTATGACCAATCATGATTGAATGTGAAATAGTAGAAAATGAAACTGTCAACAATATGCAAAGAAGTAGTTCGCATAATAATAAGAAGAAAAGGTGTCCTTTTGACAAACTGAGTTTAATGGACCTAAGAATTCAACATTATTTACAATCTCGTTTTGTATTCTCCGGTTTTGGGAGTCCTTGTGACGTATTTTGCGCGAAAAGGACACGTTTTACGACTTACTTTTTAATATGAATTTATATAGTCACATGTCTGAGATGCGAGCTAATTTCTACATTCCAAGATTCAGTGGCTCTTCGTGTGAATGCAGCCACAAAGAGTGGTTCGCCGAGAAATAACGAAGGCGCTATTGGGCTGATAGTGGGCTGGCTGATATTTCCCGAATAGTGAGTGAGTCACGTGGCCGCGGTTGGGGATATGGATTCATTCGTTGCTGTGTTGCCACATTTCGTCTTTCACTGCCGCGACGCGGTGAAGTTCGTCCGTCTCTTCTCTTCTGATCTGTCGCAGGAAAAATAACGTTGCCTTGCCTTGTCTACCATTGACCATTCTGAGACACCCTGTTGTTTTTTTTTCTCTCTTTATTTGTATGTGTATTTGCTACTTCTTTTGCTCAAATTGGTTTCAATCTTTTTGTCTAAAGTTGTGTTTATTGAGGGCTGATTGTATTTAGCTTGAAATTAACAGACGAAATTGAAATTAAATTAAAGGGATTTTTCTATACAGCTTTGAGAAAATATCACTTTAAGATTTGTTTAGTCTGACAATGTTTTTAAAACCTTTATTGAATTAGGAATATAAAAAAAATTTCTCAAAACTTTTCTATGTTTATTTATTTACTAGCAGAAATTTACCTTGCGCTGCCCTTAAGGGAGTTTTAAAGGGTTGTTAAAAGTATATTTTAGAGTTTTCTAAAGATTTTACATGACTTCAAGACATTTTAAAGGGTATTAAAGAATTTTATGGGATTTTACTTGATTTTAAAGAATAAATAAAGAACTTTGGAACTTTTTTTGTTATTTTTATTTCAATAAATGTTTTTAAAAAATCGTCAGATTAGACGCCTGAAACTTTAACCCAATCTCGAGACGTTGATTTGGCAAGCGAGTGATGGCCAATTCACTTTCATTCAATTCAAGTTGATATAAGATATGTCAGCATGTTGGATCACATCATTAAATTGAAAATGTTTTAAAATATTCAATTTTTCTCAATTATTTTCAAAATTAGCTTTAAATTTGAGTTTCTGTAACTGAATTCTCACAAGTTTGACTTAATCGAGCTATTTAGGCTATCTAAATTCTAGGCTAAAGTCAGAAGCTCTTCTATTTGTAAATTCATCATTGATCGCCCGTATAAAGGATAAGATACGCGTGCAGGAAAACACGAAGTGTGAATACGGGCAGGGGCGTAGCTAAACACCCGTGGAGTGCTATAAAAATCTCCAATTTAATTTCACTCTCTTCAACAAGTTTTCTTTGCCTCTTGTCATTATCAGATTATGTTATTTATCCATTTAATAAATAAACTAAAAATATAATTAAAATTGTTCCTTCTAATTGCAGCTTATAGTAATTCAATTAGTAATCTTCAAAGGGTTGTTGGAAGTATGTACTTCATACTTTGAGAGTATGTAACGAGGGAGTAAAGACTTGGAAATTGAAATCGATACCTGTCCCGTTCGGTTAGTGGTTACCTTAAGTTCGCTTTGTCACCTTTGTCGTATTATTTTAGCTGATTTTAGGTAACTGTATATTTTCGTTCCTCCCGTGTGCCTCTCTCGTACCTTTTTTGGCTTCGCAGGCCCAGAAGACCGACCGCCACATGTTAGTGTTTTTATTCCCGGAATTAATTATTTCTCTTTCCTGGTATATTAAATGAAATCCATCTCGAATCCGATCGGTGAAAATTGCTAAGCAAGAGGAGAATATCAACGAAGCGTGTATATTCTTTTGACATCTCAAATTACGAAAATAATGAGCGCATGATAAGGGAGACGCGCTGTAACACGATATACATCAAGGCCAAGAATCACCACTCTCTGATCCCTGTGACTCACGTGAATATTTCAAATCACTCGCCTTCACTTCTTTTGTAATCGCCATTGAAGAATCTAAAATGAAAAATAAAAATGCCTTTATAAACTCTTATGGAACCTGACTGCAACAATAAAACGTTTCCTAGCTTCTGAAGGGAAGGAAATCGCCAAGTACTGCGCAAATATCAAGTGATAATTCATGTAAATCATCCAGTATGAAAAATTATTAGCATTGGAATTATATGATAACTACGGGTCATTTGCGGATTGAAAAAAAAATTTCTTGATTGCAGTCGGTCAAAATATTTTTATTTGGAACTTGCGATTTTTGAATTCAATTGAAATTCAGATTTTTTACATTCTTAGGAAAAATGTTAATCGTGTGAAATTTCTTGAAAATCGTTAAGCTCTTCTCCATTGTTTTGAAATCGCTTAAAATTTTATAGAAACATTTAAAATATATTGAAAATTCTTTAAATTATTTAGAATCTCTTGAATACCCTCTAAATTTTGATTTGGATCGATTACAATTTCTAAAAGACCTCACACACTTCATTAGAGTAGGGGTAATCTAAACAAAAGATTATCGTATTTCGAAGAATTATACAGACAAATAAAGCGATTATAATTCAGGGAAAAATTAAACTATACAATAATATTTTCGTTTTATTAAGTTTGTTTAAATTTTTTGGCACCTATATTTAAATGATATCATGTATTTCTAGATAATCATTTGTAATGTCTCGCTCGGAAATTACGGAGTAATTATGCATATTTTGATTTTTGCGATTACTTAAGTTGTGTTATGGGACGTGTGCTAATTAACCATTTAGTATAATAAAATAGTTCGATTATGAGATATGTTAGATAACAAACGTAATTTGTGTTCAAACATGAAAAATGCCGTTGGCTTTCCTACTGTTATCAGAACTCGGTTAACGGCAATTGGTCATTGGTCATATTATTAATGTAATAACTGTAAATTTTATGCAGTCGAAAAACACTTGTGTTATCGAGTTTATCACTAGTTTTAATGGTAAATTATATGTTTCTGATATTCAGTAGCAAATACTGTAATATTGAATTTCATAAATTTAAAAAACATAAGATATTAAATTGATATTCAAGTAAACTTGTTTTCAAACTTCAACACCCTCAAAATTTATTATAACTCTGGCAAGTCCAAGTGTTTTGAAATTTAAATCATTCCAACATCGAAGGTTATAGGAAATTTAAAATTCGATTTTTATCAGATTTAAATTAAATCGAACGTAATTTAACATGTCTAAAGTAAATCTGCTCAGTGAAATATTTAAGCGAATATGAATACGTAACATTATGCACGCTTTATGCTCATTTTTGATAGCGTGTTTATAGAGCTAAGAGAAAGATTATTCTGGTTACAATAAACACATGTAAAGTCATAATCAGATTTTTCTTCTCGTCTTTTCCCGATAAATAAAACATTGACCAAGTTTCCATATTATAGCAGCACGGCAGCACACTTCGTCACAATGTTAAGGGTCACGTTGATTACCTTGGGTATTTGTGAGCGCGAAAAAGAGGAAAAAAATAGCAAGAGACGTGAGCTCATGGACAGAGGCTCTAAGAGTGGGAGAAGGGTCATCTGATAGGTGACACAGATTTTACTTAATTAACATATTTTTCGATTTAATTGCGCGCATCGACCCATAATCGAAACGCACTTCTTTTTCTCGCTGCAAGTTATTTTTGAAAATTCATTTTAGGAGCTACGAGGCCTTAGTTTAGTTTGACTTTTTATTTTTTGTTGTTTTCGTTTATTAATATACTTCGGGAGTCGTACTGAGAAACGTGAAATTATTCCTCACATCATGTTCTTTGTCTCTTGGTACGAAGCTTTGTGCTTGATCTTTATTACTATGCATAAATGCTTTTCATATTCGTGGTGTTTTCAAACTCTTATGAGAATAATAAACTAGATAATTAATCTGATCTTAAAATTTAAAACAAACTCATTTAATGTCGTTATGTAAGAGTCAGTAGCTATTTTTACAAATCTGAAATGATAACAACTCATTCCTTTGATAAGGTACCTAAACATTAATTTTTACGGCCCAGGAAATCTAGAATATGTATTTTTTTAGAGATGGGTAAATTCTATGTGTAAATACTTTCATGTTCGAATTTATGAAAATAAAATGTAAATAAGTGTAATAAAATTCTTGTACTCTTATGAAACGTTGGATTGGAAGTGAAATCAATGAAAAATTTTAGAAAGTCAATTATCACTCATATTTAAATTATAATTAGTTTATTGTCTTTATGTTAAAATTGAGGCGATTATTTTTAAATGCATTGTAAAAGTGCTAAAGTTCATTGCATTCCAAATACCCTGAAATATTCCTCAGTGTAAATTAATTTAGTCTCTATTATCAATTTCAGAACTACCTCCAACGGAGTTATGCTATTTTTATATCTTAAATTGACTGCTGAATCCTTTTCGCTTATTGACTTATTCCTTTATTGAAAATTTATATCCTATTTCCTCTAATTTTAATTTAGGGGGACTGTAAAAGCCTTATATTGATTGAATTTTTTTTTTTAATTCTCATCGTACCAATACTACAATTTCTTTTATTCAAAGAAACTGTTTTCTGGGTGTTAAGTAACTAAATTATTTTTTTAGATATTTTTTCTTTTTTTTTTTCGTGTGATCATATTTGCGTATTCAGGGAAATTACAAACAATGCATTATTATTATAAGAAGGTAATAATATGTACTTGTTTACGATTGCGCATTGTTAAAGGTTGGGTGTGGTCAAGAGTAATGGCAGAAACGCCCTTACCCCATGGGGTAAAACATCACTTTTCTAGTGTTGCACCATGACCTCCTTGTGTAACCTTGATTTTCAGATAAAAAATCAAGGCAAAAATCATCCTCACATGTTGCTGGCGCCTTTTCTGATTTTCTAACGTTACGAGAATTCAATTCTTTAATCTTGTCGAACAAAGGGTGTATGGTTAACGTGAAACAGCGTTTCTCAGCTGACCTTTCAAAGTTTTAACCTTTATTGATCTCTATTTTTCTTGTTAATGTTATTACCGTTAGTCAATAAAAAAAAGTCGCGTAAAAACTATCAAGTGTTGATGGCAATTTCAAGTATTAATTAATTCGCGACTGTGAATTTTAAAACTTCTTTTATCCTAAATCAAGTATTTATCTTGCAAGTTACGGAATTTTTAGTCATTGTTTAAATAAATTATTATTCAAATCCTAGCAATAGATATTTTCGTATTTTATACGTATTTTCTAATAGAATTGTTTCTTTTTTTTCAGGTAAGTCAATGCACATCCGTACTTTAAGAAACAATAATTAATTAATCGAAGTGGTAAGTTATAAGCTTAAACTAAAATTTTTTCAATGTAAGATTATTTTATACCTACGATTTTGTTCTGAAGACAAATTATATAAAATTAATGATTGAAAAGTTCTGAACGTTCAAATAAACGAATTTTTGTATTGAGTGTATTTGTAACTATAAAAAGTTTTTAAATATTGATGCATTTACATTGAGAATAATAAAGAATTAAATAAACTTGTAATCCTAATTGTTATTTTTAGTTGGCACAATATTTCTGGATAAAGTATAATTTGAAAAAAATATTTCGTTCACTGAAAAAAAGGTTTGGTTCGGACAACAAAATAATTTTGTTGCACAACATATTTTTTTGAATTGTTCATTTAAACGTTCGAAACTCTATTTACATATAAAATTATAATTTGAATAGAATTTCTATTCTATATTCTATAAAATTATAAGTTTCTATTTATTTTTACTCATAATAATTTACAGTTTTTGATGTCAAGGAACAGAATATTAGGTTTGAATATTATTCCGTTCTAAAATTTTTCAAACGTCAATGTTTTTTAAATAATAACGTTATAAATAATCATGACACTGAATTATAATTTGCAAATTATATATATGTATTATCATTTCATGAGTAGTAAAGCTTGTCGCAGCAGAGCATGCGCTAATGTTGCTAGTTTCTTTTAAAAATGAATGTGATCAAATCTTATATTTGACAGGGTTTTTTTATCACTTTCTTTTAAAGTTGTTAAACAAGGTTTCGTGAAGTGACTCTTCAAATTAATTTATTATTTGGAAAACGAGTTATGTGATTAGAGATAAGAAAAGTAGTGATAAATTTGTGAAGTTGAGGATTTTTTTCGTTGTTTTAAGATCTGAGTGTTTGCTAGGAAAAATAAACATGAGAAATTATGTAAAAAAAAAAAAAAGACGAAAGAAATAAAAGTTAATTTGTGAAACACTGTTGTTTGCGGAGGACTCAGTGAATTGATAGTACAAGAGAACACCCGTTGTGAATGATACACATGAGAATGCGTTACCCTTCTCATCTCTTATGCCACACTCCGTAGAAACAATGGCAGTGACACAGTAATTAGTATTACAAAACTAGGTTAAGTAATCTACTTGCGAAGAAAGGCCAACAAGACATTCCTATTTTGGCCACATTCGACTTGACTAATCTTTGAAACTCCAAATAAATGACTTTTTTCTTTGCTTCCTTTGACAACTCTTTGTTAAACGTAAATAATATTTACAAAAGACAGTAATTACGTAAGCATAACTTATAACTGTTATTTTTATTTAGGGGCAAATAGTAAACTATGATGTGACTATTTACCGACCTTACAAATTTATATTTTTTTCCGGATTCTTATTTTTAAAATAAAAAAAGATACTATTGTAATATCACTGTTTCAAATTAAGGAAGCACTGTAATGTGTACGCAAATAATAACTTGATGAGAATTTAATTAAATTTCTTATCCATATTTTATACGAAAAGTTACACGTTTGTGTATAAAAGTTAATAAGTGTTACTTTAAAAAATGTATGCGTATTAATTTTAATATACGCATGTGTACAGATATTCATTTACACGTGTATATAAAGTCATTTGCATATACATTATTATATTCAGTTATATACAGATTTTTCTAACCAGAGATGTGCAGTCCTTTTAATTGCAAGCATCGGGTAATAAATTTATTTGTAAAATTAAAAAGATAATTGATTACGGCACTTTAATGTCCTCGGAGAATTTTTTTATCGCATTTAACGAACTAAAACAGCCATTATACCTTCGTAAGCGTAAATGTGAATTAAATTGTCGTCGAGCATCGGAACTTTGCCGCTTATCGTGGAGTCATAATAAAAGATCGCCGTAAAACTGTAACTTTGTTGCACTCGAGAATTTACGAACGCTGACAATGTCGCTGTAATAGTCCTATGAATTAGATGGTTGGGCCTAAATATCTCTGGCGTATAATACTAATGTTTTTCCCACAAAGTAGTGCACCGCGCTTCATAAATGCAAAGTGCCGAGAGATAGTTTTCATTAACGGGGAGCGAAAGTTACAAATATTTTTCCCGTAAATTACTTTTTAAATTTATACTCAGGCCGCACACGAGCAAATCTTCTCCACTTTCCTTTTCATCTTCGCAATGAGAACAGATTTTATCATCTAGACTGACAAATTTAACTTCTCAAGTTGGCAGAGCCTTCTCTGAAACAAGAAGTTTGCTTTTATATTTCGTTCAAGTAATTTAATTAAGTTTTACTATCGCAATAGATTTTACTGTTTTGCTTCTTGATGTGGTAAAATATGGGACTTTGCGCACACACCTCGCTCATCATTTTACCAGAAATCTTAATCCAAATGTCAAAATAAATTCTAGTAAAATAATCTATTCTAAAAAGATGATTGATTCGTCGTGTAAGTATCGATAGTGATTTTCGACAATCGATATTTGTCGAATCGTAAATTCCGCGTGAATTGAATTTGAAATTTTGAATTTGGTTTCGTTAATAATCATTTTTTCACGAGTCTAAACTTGAAATACATTGAAAATCTAGGAATTTTATGGAATTTTTTAAGATTTCATGGGAGATAATGGGATTTTAAATGTTATCGTATAATTTTAAAGAATTTCAAGAAGTTTCTGGGAATTTTTAGAATTTTTCACGACTTTGATCAGATTTCAATCAGACTTCAAGGTACTTTTATGACTTTTAAAATATGTTTTTTGTGGGATTTAAATAAGGAATTTAAAACTTTATAGGGAATTTTCTTAAGGAATTTCAAAAGCCTTTTATGATTCTTAAAAGATTTGGTAGAATTTACAAAGATTTCGAAGGTTTTCGTCAAATTTTAAGGGTTTTCAAGAAATTTTGCTATTTTTAAAAGATATTGGGGAATTTTTATGGATTTGAGGGAGTTTTATGAGATTTCTAATAATTTACTTAAAAGTATTTAAAGAGATTTTTCTGTTTTTTAAAAGATTTTGTGAAATTTTAAAGGATTTTATGGAATTTGAAGATATTTCATATACTTTTAATGGATTTTAAAGAATATAAAAGGGATTTGAATTATTATAATTGAATTTAAAAGAATCTCAAGAAGTTTCTGATAATTTTAAGAGATTTTCACCAAGTTTAACATAGATTTTAAGAGATTAGAGAAATAAAATATAATAAATTATATAATATTGAAAAAGAACGTAAATGCGCACGCGGAGCACGCGTTCGTTCTTGTTTACCAAAAGTTTATATTTTTGTTTATAAATGTTCAAAATAATAAGAAAAGCATTAATCAGTCAATAATTCCAAAAGAAACAATCATAGTTGAAAACAAATTAAACATCTTCGTTGATAAAATTGCAAACGGAAATTACATTTCTTAGCCTCTTTTTTAAAAGCTGGTGTAAAAATTTACATAACTTTATGTATTAATTTGAAGCCACTGAAGAATTACGTAATACAAATTTTGGTTAATGTCGTTACTCGACTCCTTGTATGTCGAGTTGTATGTACTCTCTAAAGCTAAGCTGAGCTCATCCATCCCTTCAGAATGTTTCGTAATATTACACACCTGGCGTGAAAACATTGTTAATCTTGATCCTGACCCTATAATCCAATTTTAAGAGCTGCTTTTCATTTTCAAAGAAAGAAAGAGGGATTAAAAAAATATTAAATAAAGGAATTTGTGAAATAGCTAGGTTCATTTTTACTGTATTAAAGCAGACTATTTTCTGTTAAACAATCACAAATTAATATTCTCGGACAAAGTCAAATTGACAATAATATGTAATATTATTAATTGGAAAAAATACTTTTAAACGAGTTCAATCGGAATTTGCTCCATGACTTTAATGTTTTTAAGTTATGCATTTAATGGCAATGTAAATGATGTAAAAGTTCCACCCACAATTTATGAGTGATCTCATCATAATTTGTATAAACTCTTCCTGGGCTCAGCTTATAGTAGGCCTTGGTAGTTAACTTTCTTTACTTTCAGTTTCCACTTGATGCAAATGCTAATCTTGTCTTACTTGGCAGCTGTCCCTTTTTCTTCACTTGTTCCATCAAATTAATTTTGATTTCTTATTTTGATTCCTAATAAAATCATCAAAATAGAGAGAATGTATTGCAATTTTATAACTGTAAATATCACTTAGAGAAAAAGTTTGTTTAAATCAAATAAAGGTATATTTGCCTCCGAGCCAACTAAAAAATATCTTTGAATTAAATAAAATTTATTTCATTCAAAGAAATTTTCTTTTTAATTCAAAGAAAAAATATCTTTTAATCAAATAAATTTTATTTAATTCAAAGATATTTTTTATTTGGCTCTGAGGCAAATATACGTTTATTTGATGCAAACAAACTTTTTTTCTGGGTGTACAATGTACATATGAACGAGAACAATTCATCCTATCATAGAAATTTAAGGAAATCCCTTAAAATTACTTAAATAACATAAAATTTAAATTATTAACAAAGAAAAAAATTTTGTTGTTCGAACCAAACCTTTTTTTCAAGTGTGACATTCTATTTGAAATAATTAAATTCAGTTGATTTCGCTTTATTTCCATGAAATTCAAATCAGTTGGGTTTAATTAAACTTAAATGAATTCAGATCTTTTGTAATAATAATCATGACATATGGGGCTAAATGCTGTTCCAGTTGTTGCGCGTCTCCTATACATTAATTAATATAAGGATGAACCCCCTCTGCCCTTAAAGTGTTACGCAATACTTTAATGACCCCCTTATTCCTCTTGGCATTCAATAAATATGTCTGTCCCTATTGAATAGTGTTCCGTAATACTTGTATGAGCCCCGAATGATACAATTGCATAATTGAATTATCGAGTTACGTCACAAAAAAATTATTTTATTGCTTTGAAAATTTAACGTCTTGCATTTGAGAGTCGTGCTCGAATTAGAAAAAGAGTCGAGTTGCACGCCCCTTGAGCCGCAATGTTTGTCAAGGTCCTCTCAATTCATTATTTATTTATTGCGCCACTAACCCCTCGAATATCTTTCCGGTATAAAAGTCAAGCAACCATTCTCCTTCGTTGATTTAAATCACTGAAGCAGAGAAAGGTTGACTCGAATTGAGAGAACTTTTTTATGTCCCTGCTTCAATTTATTGCCGAGATAAGGATTATAAAAGTGAAGGAATGTGGCAAAACTGTTTCGGACAATAAAAATAAATAATTTCGCGACTTTCATTTGCATTTGGCTTCTTTTTAGGCGAAGAAATAACCTATCTCTATCCAAAAGTTGAATAAATTAGCACAATTCGTTAATTGACTGGAATCTTTCGGTGAAACTCGCAATCGTTGAACGATAAATTGGCAACTCTTTTTTTTTTAATCACAGAGATGCATATCAATCACATTGGTAATCATGAATCGATAGCAGTTCAAGAAAAAACGCATTCTTGCAGTTTTTTTAGTCTTGTCTTGTATATCATTCAGTTATTTATTTGAATTGGATTGTAGCTTCTGACTAAAAATCTGTTAATTAGGAGGGTATCATAAAGTTGATTGAGTGAATGAAACTATGTATACTCAAACAGCCGTATTTAGATAACGGTCTTCTGCTGCTGCAGAAACTTGATTCTCTCTTTTCCCAAAAATTAAATGCAAAGCAACTTGAACTTCGAACGCTTAATCGGTAGAAAGTTATCTCGAAGCTTTAGGTCGATCCGGTTTCGTGTACAATTTTTTTTTTCCTTTATGTAATGTGATGTTGCAGCTCTAACAGATATTCCATTCGGTGCGTTTTGTCTTTATTTATACGCAAGATTGCACAACGAAACGTGTTCGCGTATGCAAATACAGAAGACAGTTGTGTTAACTTCTCGATCTCAGCTACGAATTTCTGCTTGATCCTTATATGCTTGACTTTTATCGACACTAAACTTATCGGATTCAGATTTAAATTTGTTACAACGTATACTAAAATTAAACAGCTCTGGATTCATCCTATTATACACTCAGAAAATGCATATATCTCGGAATTAAAAAGTAATCAAATCATTTTATTGAGAGATTTTGTCAATCCCAGTTGAGAAATATTTATGTGTGTCATAAAACTTTTTGGAAAGTCAGCGCAAAAGTATTGTTCAATCAAGTAATTTTTTTTATTGGTTTCCGGGAAAATTTTTCGGTAGAAATAGCTTTTTATTTATGTTTCAATTTTTTTAGCTTCAGACTGGCCGAGATGTTTTTTTAATCTACAGGATTATTCATTGGGCGAGTTTATATTTGTAAATTATTGAAAATTCAAACGATTCAAATTGCGAGAAAAATTGTTTTTCTTTTCTGAATCTGCATTTAAACTGAAGTTTTTTTTTGTATAATTAATGGGAGAATTGTTATTGAATTCAATACTGAATTTGAGAATAAAAAGGAGGTTTATCCTAGTGTTCGTGAACGTGTATCATATCTCGTTTACTTTGACATGATGTAGAGAGAAATGCTCACAACAGGCTAAGCAGCTATTAGCTTTTAGTAGCTTTGATTTACGTACCGAATTACATCTCGAGTAATCTCACAATGCTGCAGTGGAAGTATTATGCGAATCAAATGGTGTCGTGACAAAGACGGTAACTGCGTGCGAATATATAAACAAAACATATGTATATGAAGCATTTCTTTATTACATTCTTATCAGTCAAACATTTTGGAAAAAAATTCAAGAAATTAGAACATTTTTAACATTTTTGAGAATAGTTTCCTAAAGTCGATAGGATTTTGTAATTTGTGATTTTTTTTATATTGTTTCCTTTTTATTCAAGTTTATTTAACTAGAATGTCATACCCACGCCTTTGTCAATAATTTATGCTTATGATCATTTTTGAAAATCTTGTAAATATCAAAATATCTTAATCTTCAATAATTTAACTTTAGTCTAAAAAATAATCCTGCCATAAAAACTACTTCTGTAAACTGGTAGTCACGAAATGAGTGTAAATTTTAAGAATATATAAAATTAAATTAAAAGATTTTAAAAGTTTTTAAAAGATTTCAATATATTTCGAAATATTTTTTTAGAAATCAAAAGATTTCAAGTGATTCCAATCAATAGTTGAAGATCATGTGACTTCAGATTTCGAGATTACGAAAATCTTTTTTTGATATAATCACAACCTCTTTTTTATGATAAGACTCGAATTCACTAAAGATTGGCAAGTAAGACAATAAAATTCGAATTACAATAAATTAATAATAACTTTAACTTGATTTCCTTACTTATTACATTAAAGTTTTTACAACCGACAAAATAAAAAATAAAATTGCAATAATCGTGTGGGACGACTCGCTTGACCTATTCATAGTTCTCGAATAATAGGGGGAAGATATCTTCTCATTTCGTAATTACTGCCTTGCAATTTCTAATTAATTAATTTTAATATATACACAAGAATTTTACTGCTAAATTGATGATTACCAGAAAATAGTGATGAATCATCTCGAAGGCTGGAGCCATCCTTTATAAACCGTTTCGCTTTTTCTTTTTTGTAGAAAGAAAAAAAGGAAGTGGATTTATTATGTGTATAATAAAACAATGACTAAAGAGAAATATAATATGCAAAAATTAAGCAAGGGGAAGTAAATTAAAAACTTAACATTGCTGATGTCATTTTAAAAGCTCAAGATTTTCATGGAATTAATTTAGCTCAAAGAATTGCTTAATCTTTTCCGCAATCATGGAAGAACTTTTTGTGGGCTGACCAGTGATGGACGAAGGCCTCTCGAAACCTTGAACTATTTCCATTTTGGAATTTACATTTACTTCGTGTGTTTTTACGTTTTCGCTTTATTTAATTAATTTAGAAATATTTATATAAAATGTTTAATGCTTAAATTTAATTTAGATAGACTTATCTTTATAACTTTTTTATTTCATCTAAAGTTGGCCTATTCAGTGAAAAGTTTCTGAATTTTTTTGGCCCTTTCAATTCATGGGTGGCGCGTCTCCCAAATTCCGGCCAACTTCATCGATCCGACTTCACGACGATAACCCAGCTCTCTCGGTGAGTTATCGATCCCGAATAGCCCCGTTAATGTTAAAGTAGGATGCGATATACGATAGTGCGGTACTGCTGGGAGGCAGTTTTGTTTAGAAAGTTGCAGAAGGCCGTGGAAATGATTACGCGTTACACAAGCTTACGTGTCGACTGTAGAATAGCCGGAGGAGTGTTACGATGGAGTCCCTCCCGTTGTCGTTTACCAAAGCTGCTAATCTCCCTCCTGCAGGTACTCTTGCCAGTGTGCGTAATATTACAAACTGCTGAAAAATTATGAAACTTATCCGCACATACTTAAACAGGGCCGCACTCGACAAATTCAACCAAGATCCTCTAATCTCTGCCACACAAAATTTCCCGGATAGAAATTGTACTAGGGCCCTAAATAAGGTTCTAATGATTTTACGCTACTTTTATTATAGGCAGGGTGGCCACATGTCAGGGAAACTAGAAATTGATATGTATGCTGTGTTATTTTTGTCGTATTGCATATATAAATTTTATATTTTATTTAACAGATTTTAGAAACTTTCCAAGGATTTCAAAGGGTTATAAAGAATTTCCAGGCATTCTTTGAAATTCTATGTGAATAGTTTCGAACGTTCAAATGAACGAAATATTTTTTTCAAATTATATTTTATCCAGAAATATTGTGCCAACTAAAAATAACAATCAGGATTACAAGTTTATTTAATTTTTTATTATTTTCAATTTAAATAAATCAATATTTAAAAACTTTTTATAGTTACAAATACAATGAATACAAAAATTCGTTCATTTGAACGTTCAGAACTTTTCAATCATGAAATTCTTTGGGTTTCTAATGATTTCAAGAGATTTTCAATAATTTTAAAAGGTTTTAGGAGGTTTCTAAGAATTTAAAGGGATTACAAAAGGTTTGTATAATATTTAAAAGATTTTGTGGAATTTTACAAAATTTTAAGAGATTTTTACGTATTTCAAAGGATTTAAAAGTTTTTCATGGAATTATAAAGGATTTTAAGAAACTTGGAAGAGTTTTCAGAAATTTAAAGGGATTATAAATATTCTCATGGAATATGATTTTAAAGAACCTCACCAGATTTTTATGATTTATGAAAGATTTTGTAAAATTTTATAGAATGTCAAGAGGATTTCAAGAATTATAAGAGATCTTTACGTATTTTTAGAGATTTTAAAGTTTTTCGTGGAATTCGTAAAAATTTAAAGAAATTTTGACATTTTAAAAATGTTTCTAAGAAATTTAAGTATTCCTTGTGGAATTAAAAAAAATTTCAAAAATTATTTTTGATTTTTAAAGGATTTTGTGAGGTTTTTGTTTCCAAGAATTTTTATTTACAAATTTTAAGTGATTTTGGAGAAATTTCAATAGTATTATTGTTGAAAATTTATACGTATTTTTAATACTTTTTTGTCACGGAAATTTGTCTGAAAGTCAGGGAAATGTCAGGGAAATTGAATAATTGAATCTTTTGGCCACCCTGATAGGGCTCTGAAAGGGAAATCTAATTAGTGTCTAATTAGTTCGTCAGGCTGATTTATTAGGGGCTCGATTAAGGGACTAGCTGTGTAGTCTAAACAGGCCCTAGGAGAGTAGCCGTATTCATGCCCTAGTATTTATTATACAATGTTAAATATAGTACTTTTTGTTAGTGCATTTATTAAACAATATAAAATATATTAGTGTCTAATAATTTCTGTTAATTTAAGCATAATTTAATGAGACAAGAAACCCTCAGATAAGATTATCGACATTCATTTTAATGACGCATTTTCCCCTTAAAATCGTTGTGACTTCTGATTCTGAAGCAGTTATATAATGTGCGTATATGTACTTAAAAAAAATTAATTACGTACTAACAAGTGTTAGATTTGAATAATTTTAATCACCCAAGGTACAGAAAGTAGTCTAGCACTTCATACACACTCAGCATCAATCTTAAAGCTTCACTCTTGAGGTCAATATAACCATCTGACCTTTGACGAGTTCAAACTCTTGCGGTCATTAAAAAATTTTTACAGCTTTTCGTATATACTTTCTTTCATGTTTATCTCTCGATTTACACCCGTTATATGTGTTATATATACACATTTAATTATATATGCATTACTCATTTATAGTCAAAAATGCCAGTTTTTTTGTTCTATGCATTTTTCAAGTTAAATTTAAATAATGATTTCAGTATTTTCTCAAGCCAATGTCGAGACCAATGTCAACATTATTGAAAGCCTATTCATTCAATGTGTCAAAAAATTCTCGGCTGATCTGCTACTATTTTCTTTACTCAGGGTTGTTTTGAAAGCTGAGACAAATGTGCCATTAACGAAAAAAGCTTAGTATGTATTGTTAAGGAAAAATAGCTTGATTTTATGTTAGATATTTTTTTTATATCTCATCTTTGTAACTTCATACTCCAATTATTGAAGAGCTTGTCAGTTATAGATTACAAAGAGCGAGTGTTTTTGAAAATCGATGATGTAGGCGAAACGGGAAATGGAGCTTCTTTCTTTCTTTCTTTCTTTTACAAGCACAAGCACACTGTCGGTGCCACGTAAAGGGAACAAAAGACTCAGAAGTAAAAGAGTAGCGCTCAGCGCGAAAAGACTTCGCTGTGACAGAATTGGACAGAATGACAAGGTAATAAATAATATCCCTGACGCAGTATTTATGCGACAATACGGTCGCTAACCTCAAGTCTGTTACTTGGCATGATGCTCTCGCAAAATTTATTTCAAGCACTGTTAACTTCTGTACGTAACTTTCTCCGTCTTCCTCAACCGGACCAATTCGAATTTCGGTACTCCATTTTCCGCTTCCATCCGGTTTCAATTTCTTCTATTTTATCACTGTTTCATTCCTTTTATCAAATCTTTTCTCTCTCCAGACATTTATTTTTTACAATTTGTCTTTCATGAGTAATTATTTTATACACTAGCATATTACCTTTATACTTTTTTTTAGCATATTGTCTTCAACTACTTCTAATATAAAGTGTTTAGATGCGTTGATATCTTTGAATTCTATTGTGAAATCACTTTCCACTCTTGACAGTCCCTAAAATTACTTGAAATCCCTGTAAATTCCTTGAATTTTCTTGTAATTCTTTACAATTCTTTAACACCATTTAAAATCCCTTGAAATACTTTTAAAAACAAGGTTGAATTACTTAATGATTTTAAAACTCGTCAGAATTCTTTTGAAATTCTGTAAAAAATCCTTAAAATAAATTGGAACATTTTGAAAATCCTTTAAAATTCAGATTTCGAGATTTGCAAGAATTATTTTCGTTGCAACGAAAATAATATAATATAATAAAAATAATAAATATAATAAAT